>JASANE010021824.1:0-22407 GCA_030248225.1 Trileptium ribeirensis
ATCTGTTGTGCCAAAATATTGACCATAGAGTGTCTATTAATAATAATAGTACGAATAATATCCACCTTTGGTTGGTACTTGATGCTAACCTAACTAACTAACTAACTAAATGAACAAACTCCCTGACTGCCCTAACTGGCTGGCTGCATATACACGTCTTCTTTACTGTTTTCCTACACAACATAAACTCCAATACTTGTGATCGAAAGCGTGAGATTCCTTCTGCAATGTCTTTTAATATTCCAAGCCTACTTGATGCTGTTGCCATAATAATAAGTTGTTCGTTTGCCCCAGTATGGGGAAAAGACCTAAGCATTGTATTTATAATAATGTATTTGTGTTGTTAGCTGTAATTCTCGCAATTCGTACAATGTAGTTTATGGGGTCTATACTAAAATGACATATCTCGCCCTATCTCTACCCGTAAATACGCTACATCCAACGGGGTGAAAATTTCTAAAACAAATATGTGCTCAGCAATGAAAATAAGCAATTGCTTCATGTGAGGGGTTTGGGGGGGGCACGGAACCGTTTGGTCGCCAACCACCTGAACTTGCTCCATGTTTTCAGACAAACTTTTGTGTCAGGAAATTTCCGGATCAATTTAGCTCTTTTTGACACAGGTCAATGTAACTTTTAGGGGCGTAAGTGAAATGCATGCCATGTCGTTGTCGATATATTAAGGCTAAGACTTGGCCTAAGCTAAGATCCATATATAAGCCATACGCTAAGCATAAGTTTAAGTCGAGGGACTGCAGCCCCCGAACCCCCGCTCTAAGCTGTTATTTATTCTAACGGTATAACGTACGGCTGGCAAAGGTAACAAGAGCCAAGAGGCTTATCAAACGCACAGCAACGAAGTCATAGCCTAAATTTTTTGGTCAATACATTTATAACGTGTTTATTACAGTAGCAATAGATATTATGATTTGAGTGCAATATCTTCTCCATCTAAAATATTGCATCATAATGCATTGCAATGTTATCATTAGATCCATTATCTATAATTTTATAGATTTAGAAATTCATTAGCTGCATAAAACTTTGTCATTTTTACAACTAGAAAAACAGTAAATAGTTCAACGGTGGTTGCCTCGCAAAAAACAACACAAAAATTATATTAATTCGAATTATATTATTTGGTAAACTATTATTACCTCTAAATGGAATATTAATACTTCACTACACTCATCAATATCAGAATCAACATAGCCCTAATTCTTAAAACTTCAACTGTATGGTATATAAGCAAAATAGTAATTACTATTCTAGGGATATAGTCAATTTAATATAGTATCCGATCACAGGTGACACAGGGTCATTGGAGTGTAAATGGTTGCGATGGCGGAAGGGGAGATAGGCAGTCGGGAAATGAAAAAAATAATCCGAGAGGGGGTTGAACCAGTCGAATGTAAATAAAATTCTCCGAGAGAATGTGTTTGGCAGACGGGTAATGAAAATTTGTCGAGAAGGGTGAGGGGTAGGCAGGCGGGTAATCAGAAATTTTCCTCAGACTTCTCCTCAGAAAATATTAAAATTTTGGCACACGTGTAAAGAAAAAAGGCTCTACAGTAATCCACAATGAATGATGTATAGGCTTTACAGTAAAGAACAACTTAGGGTTCGGGCAGGGGGTACTTTCGGAAGAAATCTGTGAAGCTTAGACCAAGCCTATCTGTTGTTAAACAGCGATATACCTAAACTGAAATGTGTTGAAAATAAATGTTTAAAACATTATGACTCATTAGAAACCTAACATTTACATTATATGTCAAAAACAAATAATTTGAATCTCTAGTTTAATGTGCGTCTCTAATTTAATTCAACGTGTAAATATTTACACATATTGTATCATTATTTTTAATACATTGAACAATTAATGTCTTTTACACATTATGCAAATATCTATATATATTCATCGCGCAACTCCGTTTTTATACATCGCTGTGCAGGAGATTTTGCACAATGTATATATTTTTTACACATTGTAAGAAGCTGTTTTTAAGCATAGCGTATTTTTGCAGAGATACAACTATAATTGATTACACGTTGTGCAGTTATGGCCGGAGTGCAATTTTTACACATTTTGTGTTTTGTGCTAATATTTCTACAAATTGCACAACTATTTATACACATCGCGTAGTTTTTTATACGTATTGTGTAACTATTTTTAGACATCGTCATTTAGCAAAATATGGTCAACAAACAAATAACACAATTTTGAACCCAGTCGACTTTCAAATAAATAAAATGTACCAAAAAAATTAGAAAAATCAAAAATATTACTTCAATAATACATATTGCAAGGTGTAGTATATATTATTTGAAATGCGATCGCTGTTAAATTCACAAATCAGAAGGCCCAAATGTAAATTCAAACAAACCAATCGGGCGCAAAGGGTTATGGCTCCGGCAAACAGTTTCTAAAATTTAAGCTTTTACCGGGAGGAGCCAAATCTCGAAATTGGAATATAACTTTTCTATCGTCCAGTCAATCTTGAATTCCCCCTTTTTTCAGAATGTAAATCCGGAGCACTCCCGTTGCCGCTATCTGATGTAAACGAACCTAACAATTATAAATCACAGTTGTAAACAAACTATTTATAGCCTTATATTTATTTAAAGTCATAGGTTAAATTGAAAGGAAAGAAATATGCAAAATTATTGCTAAATATGAGAATTACTATCGGCAAGTCTTCATTCATTTTTGAAATATAAATGGAATAAATAATAAATATATAAATAAATAAACAAATAAATGAATAAATAAATAAATAAACAAATAAATGGATAAATAAATAAATAAATAAATAAATAAACAAATGAATGGATAAATAAATAAACAAATAAATGAATAAATAAATTAAATAAATAAATAAATAAATAAATAAATAAATAAATAAATAATATAATACAATATAAATAATTCCATCTGCGGCGTTCATTCATCTTTGAAATCACTGAAAAAATATTTATCAAATATCACCCGATCACGACATATCATCGGAATTGTAATAAAAAATTATATAATAATAATTTTGCGTTGTTAAACTGTCTGCACAGCTCAGTACTTTTATAACATAACACTAATGCAGCCCGCTAAATATTTAGCAAACCAACATCGGTACAATGTACGACGTCTTTGAAAAAAAGACATTGATATTTATCGTTTAGACATGCGCATTCGCATATGACGATATGTTTATGAAATGACACAACCAAAACATACAGACTAGATCACTAGATAGACAGATACGGAGGTTTATATGAATACAGGTTTTATATGAAGCCGCCGTACACGTTGTCTTTGTGTCAGAAGCAGCAGTAAGACATTCGTAGCTGTCGGTAGCACAGGTTTTACTTCAAACATTCCCCTATCTTGTCTTATATCTGATATGATGCGTTGCTTTACTTGAGGCGATATCAGTATATGATTTGAGAAAGTGCGTTAGTTATCTTTTGATCGTATTTATACTAAAAGAAAATATAACATAAATGTGAAATATCAAACATGAAATAGAATATTAATAAGATTTCATCATTATTCAAAACTGCATTTGGTCGTATTGTGCACTAAATTCGACAAAATAATTTTTGTATCAAATTCACAACTTTATAGAAATTTCTGACCTGTATCCTTTGGGTGCAGTAATTTATTGCCAATATGTGTCAAAGTTGACAATATATATCAAAGTTGCCAATATATATCAAAGTTGGGTTAACCATGAGGCACATGAGGTACATTGCCTAAAGGCTAGGGTTGGCGACAGGACACTTTTCCTTAAGCAAGCAGTGCGAAGCAAGTAAGCAGAGCAAATTTTAAGTAAAAAAATATTAGAATTAGATGACAGTTGGAAACAAGAATGCGGAAAGTTAGACTGCACGACCAGCTTGCTTTGTTTAAGTCATACCACAGTATATGGAATTAAACATGTTTTAGCAATTGTGTATAAGCATTTACATGCGTCGTAACATCACATAGTATATACTATATATCGCCAGCATCGATTGAACTGTATATAGTTGAATTTATATTATTGTAACACAGCTTTTTATAGTTAAGCGGTGCCATCAAAATGACTTAACGCACGTTTACCTAAATTACAATAAGCTGTAGCACAGCCGGGCGTTGCGTCAAGTGATTTGTACGCACGGTTATGTTGTTTAACTCGTTCAAACTAGTGCTGACGCACTCGTCTTGAACTCGCTTCAACCGTGCGTACAAATCTCTTAACGTACAATGGCTGTGCTTAGGACTATTTTACATATATAATAGCTAGCGTGTTTCTTTATACTTTCAAATATCATTAAAGTTAAATACTTTACGGTAGTTCCAAATTTTCCGACCGAGCACTAAGTATTTATACGTCATTTCATCATAATCTTTATTTACAGATGAATATGTACAAATATATCATTATTCAAAAGAAACACATAGATAAGTATAAAATTTATGCCAAAACAGAATTATTAATCCAAGATTGTCATAACTTGTCACACCAAATTCGTTTCTTCATTGAATACCGTAATAATAGAATGTCCATTTATATATCGATCACACTGCTTTAGAACCCCATCCAGTTTTCTCTGTTTCAAATTTATGCATAGGCATCCGGCATGTCCGCCGTAAAGTCTGATTGATAAGGCTTTATGAAAGAAATTCGCCTCATATAGAAAAATCATTCTATTTTTGTACCGTTGAGAAGTATTAACGTTCCTCGAATACAGATGATTAGAAAGAAATCCATTATATAAATCAACTAGAACGGTTAGACTCTCATTGTTTGGTCCAAGCATCAGAACCTTTTTTACTTATACATTAGCTCTTAAATCGTTTTTCATCAGTTGTTACTCAAACTCCTTCCTCTTACTAAACCTATATTAACTGAAAATTAAAAAAATACGCCTCAGTGTGAAACTGAACTATGTTTGTTACCTGTTAACCCTTTAGGTTTCTAATCATCATATTTGTCAGCGCATCCATTCGCAAAATGTGATGCACTGACCGAGTTTGTATCATGTAGCAAGCGTTTACGTGTTCCTCGTTGTTGTTTGCTGGCTTTCTGAGAGTCCTTACGAATCCATGTAGTAACTAAACGTTTCACGCTGATCGCACACCAAACGATCCAGGTTCGGTGGGTCGCACCGGCATAGGTTTGCTCAGACTGTACGAAATGCAATTAGTTTAAGAAGAGAAAGGCTTTAACAATAAATTATTATTCGTATAGTACTTTGCCAAACAGTTGCTTTAATGAAGCTGTTCCACCTTACTGATAATAACTATAGATCGGACAACAAGTAAGCCGAACTGGCAAATACTCATGACAATAAAAATTAGCAAGATTTCATTCGAAGCAAACGTCGATGTCTTTCAACAGCAACACCAATTTGGATTTTGAAAAAACTAGCTATACTAGAGCTGATGCTTTTTACAACAGGTATATATAGAACAGCTGTGACGACGCAAGTTCCTTACTATTTCAGTGAATAAATTTGACGATATAGTTTATGTAAAAATAATTATACGCCGAGTTTTGAAGTGGAAATATATGCATGCAATATCGGCTTCTCTATCCGATCAACTCGGACAAGCATAAATGCTAACCACATTTTTGTGCTTAATAGGTATACAGTATAAAGGGTATATATTGGTTCTTGTACTGCGTAAGGCAGTACGCGTGTTGAGACATATTTAACTTCCATATTCTTTAAATGACTATAAATGAAAGAACATCCGCGCGGCTCAGCAATTGCACTGAAACCTTGGATTTATATAAATTGACACAATTTTAAACAATTGGAAGATAATAACAAGGGAATAGGTCCACAATTTTTGTGATTGAAATCATCATTGTCTTTTCCACGTTTTTCTTCTATCAACTGTCGATTTTGTAATGCTTTTTGAAAAAAATAACTATATGTTTAAAGAAACTTCTTGCAAAACATAAAAAATTAAGTATCAAATCTAATGATTGGAAACCTTATAATGTAAGTTTTATAACAAAAGGTGAATGCATGCTATGACGTCCTCAATATACTATGCGCTAAGCTTTAGTCCTAGCCTAAGCTAAGGTAACTATATGAGCAATGTACTAAGCCTAAGTCAGAGGGCTCCCATTCCTGAACCTGTAGTTTTCTAACATTATTTTTCTAACGTTACTTAACGTCCTCTCCGTAACAATGACAGTGAGCCAAAACGTTGATTGATAAATCGTTTTAACATTCGATCGGTTACAACCACTACTGGGAACAACAATTACATGGTTGAGTTTCAAAACATTTTGCCCACAACCCTTCTCAAGCCCTCGCTACAAACATGAAAACAATAAACAACAATCAGTTCGCTATACTCAGACTTACAGAAGCAGTTTTGATGAGGTTATGATGTACACTGCATTCTTATGTGTTCGTTCAAAATTTATTATCTTCTTCTTCATCATTAATACACCTTGACGCATTATGCTTCAACTGTTGTTTCATAGGTTACAATAGTCGTTTTATAAAGAGTTCATGGTAGGATCTTTGAAGAATGAGTGTAACACTTTTTTCTTGTCCCATCAACTTTCGTTCCAATTTTGAACAAGAAATAAATATTAATTTATTTTGTTGCATTGGAATTTGAACAAAAAACTAAAGGACAAGACACAAACAAAACGAAAGTTTGAGGGACAGGACAAAAAAACGAACTTTGCTCCCTCCCCCTACAAAAAACTGGAACAAATCACCCCAATAAACAGCGTCGCCCCGCAGCGTATATAACTTCGATTATATGAGTGTCGCACTCTATTTCAAGAGTACTTCATGAACTCTTGGTATTACAGAAACCTACTGATTGTTGATGCAAAACATTATATTTTCTGTTTTCTTTAGCTTCGTTCACCTAAAATTTTTATATTTTAATAAAACTTCCGTAGCGCCGAATAAGACAGTCAAATTTACCCGTGGCGTTTCGCATCGCATGTGTGTCGCCTGTTTTTTGTGATGAGCGGGTGGACGACAACGTTGGGGATTTAAAGAGTCGACTACGATACACTCACATTAAGTTGTGATGTTATTTTTAATCGGTTTTGACAGCGCCGCCTGTCTTGACTCAAGGTATAATGTACAATTAGTCCAAAAGCCGACGGCTTTGCAAGGATATGTTGCAGCATGCTTACCGTGCCTAGTGCGGGGTATTAATATGAAATGCTGTCTATTAAGTATTAAACACGGCCGAAATGTTTAGCGTAATCCTTCCGACAGTTGTTTAGCAAAGCACGGTCAAATTATACATATAAACCGTACAGTTTATTAATTGTAAAATATTAGCTTATTTTATGCTTTATTCTTTTAAACACAAAAACATATTTGGTTGATATAATAATATATAATTATATAATAATATATATAATAATAATAATAATAATAATAATAATATAATATAATATAATAATATATATATAATATATAATATGTATATAATATATAATATAATATATATAATATTAATATATAATATAATAATATATTTAATATATAATAATATCAACCAAATGTAATAATAGCAAAATTTAGCAACACCGGTTGAACCATCGTCAACGCATAGATGAAGATAGTACAATTTGGCTTCATTTTTACAATATATTGATTGTATGACTTTTTGTGTTTTTAATTTAAACTAAATAGGTAGGTTGAATTAGATAAATGTACAAGCTTCAAGTCAAAGCATATTCACTTGAGTACCATTTAAATTTGAAAAATGAGAATATTCTATTAAGGACTCCTGCTCACTATTTAGAGTAGATACACTTATTATGCGTACCCTTTTTTAATATGGAAAAATTTTATCGTATCACAAATTTCAGACAATCATGTAAACCAATCTGTACTAAGTTTATAGTTGTATGTTGAAATTAAACAAAAGTGGAAGCTCGCTTGCGAGCCAGAATTCGAGTGGTGAGAACAATCCCCGAAGCAGAAGTGCTAAAAATATTTGCCACACAATATTTTTGACACTAGCAATGAGCTGTGCCCAGACAGCCCCATATCCGACACTAAAACCAACAATAAACACACATTCAGGTGCTTTTCCCGCGACTTCTCACCTAAAATTTTGAAAACGTCATTTTTATGCCAAGTATGAACCAGAAGTGTAAAAAATATGCCCAACAATTTCAGATAGACACTTGCAATGAGTTTATCTACCCAGAAAAACCCATATAAGACACTAAAAGCAACAAAAAACACACATTTAGGTGCATAGTTCCCACGACTTTTCACCAAATATGAAATTTGGCGCCAACTATAAGCTTATAGACTCCACATTGGGAAATATTTGAAAAACTTGTTATATATCATTGGAAAGTTTACCTTGTAAAGCAACATGGAATAGGCCTATTAGTTTGCGGATACCTCGTTTCTATTGAGAAAAGTCGGAAAACTGGAGGGGTTGCCAGAAAAATGGGACAAAATGACGTCATTTTGCCCCATAAGCTTTTCCGACCGGAAAGTTTTCAAAATTCTAGCTCCGTCACTATAAATCGACCATTGCGGTTCGAATGACTATATTGCATCAAAATCCGCCCGACAATTATCGAGATCCAGGTGCGACAGACAGACAAAAAGAAACACACATAGACAAAACTCCTCAACCCCATCAAGAGCCAAAATTGAAACTTCTCGTTCCACTCGATTTAATCAATTGGTTTTTAGTGATCATGCATATCTGTCTAGAATCACGACGGCCAACTTATCAACATATCATCTTAGGTCTCAGTATGTTTGAAATATGACATGACAAATTGGATAACATATCTTTCTCTTGCGTTCATTCATTAGTCACTTTGCTATAAATAGCATATACATATATATATTCCTTCGAATTCGTATCTGAAAGCATGATAAATATCAATCCATATGAACAGCTTAATAGTATCAATCAAACGCCAATATTTCAGAACTATTTGTTAGAGTCGCAATAAAAAGAGGCATATTTATCAAATGATAAGTAAATTGATTATTCCTGGAACTTAATTTTGATAAACGCATTACATCAATCAATATATGCTCCCATCCGTTACGAAACGATGTGATTAGTTCATCATGATTTGAAGCAACAGCAATTTGGAAACCGCCTTGGAAGAAATGGTCAAATCCCATCGCCTACAAATATTTTCTATTAAGAAATTGGCTAATCTACACAATAAATAATTAGGTCTTGAAACTGTGAACGTCTTAAAATACCACGAGTTGGAGCTTTCCTTTCACTAAAAACATGTTAATATCGAGAAATTATATACTTCAGCAACTAAGTTCTTTGTTTTGCATAGTCACACTCACACTTGATTACCCCACGCCAGCCTTATATATACAAACTTATAGAAGAAACTATCTATAACCCGTCTGAGGTATAGTGGATAATAAGTATATAAATATGTATTCATTATACTATCTAAACTGTTGTAGGGACGAAATAGAAAATAAACAAAACACGAAGTAAAAATACATCTCATGGAGACGACGAACACACAAAACAAGCAGCGCAATCGATGCTTTCATATGAAGAAATATATATATTGCTTGTAGCAAAATATTGTACCGTTAATTAACTTGGCTTGTGGGGATATAAAACGATACAGATATATATATAATCGTACCAATTAGTAATTTAAATAACAATATGAACACGTATATTGCGAAATGAGTATCCATAATAAAATATCTGTGAGCAGCGGAATCTTTTTAATACTCGTTGGGGATGGCCGTTGATTGCAGCAGCATGAATGGGATCCACGTAAGAAGAATCAGAAACGGAAACGTTTTAGTATATATTTGCAGAAAAAATTCGGTGAGCTGCCCCGAAGTACTCGACTCAGTGTGACAAGACGACAGCGGAGAACAGAAACTTTTTTTTAGTTTTTTTATCAGGAACGACAGCTGATTGCCTCGGAGAGCTACACTCATTGTGACAATGATGACTGCTAGGGACAGAAACTTTTAATAGTAAAATTCTTTGGGGACGATACTCAATGTGACAAGTAAGACGATGCGTAGACGGAAACATTTTAATTTTTGACGAAGAAATGCCGCTCACTGCCCCGAAGAACTCGAACCAGTGTGACAAGACGATAGCGGGGAAAAGAAAATTTTAACTAGTCGGTAGTGGAACTACATTTGTGAGTGGAGCTTGGGCTGTGGCATTACGAATGTACTCAATTTTATATTCTTGTAACTACATTGCATAGGGCATAGCGCTTTTTCATTGGCAAAAATATTAGATTTGAATTCTTCGACCCAAAAAACCCTATAATGGTTTGATCGAAACGATTCTATTTCAATAAATAACACAAATATTGCAAAATTCTCTACTTTGGCTGCATAAGCTTAACTGATTAGCTAATTACTAATTAACCACTCCAAATTTTTTAATCCCAAATATCAGGTGCACACTCTGACATGATAGGCTTTCAAACAAAGAAGTTTTTTTTAAAATCGGTTCAGTGGTTCTTGAGATTCTTTGGACCGAACGAACGAACGAACTAACGAACGGACGGACATCGACCTTTCTACTCCCAGACAGAAAATAAAAACGCTTCGCTCGGCTTGGCCGAGCTCCGCTCAATAAATTCCTCAGCAACTACGACCATTATTGTGGAATCCTGGAGTCAATGTGACAAGTATGACTACCTGCGATAAACGGTAATATTTTAGCATGCGCCCGAAAAATCCAATGACTGCCCCGCAATACTCCGTTCAATGTGACTAGGCGAAAGCACGAAACAGAAAAATTTTAATAATTCCATTGTAAGGTTAAATATTTTAGAAGCACGAGCAGGACCTGACACAATGTCGCACGTATAAAGTTCAAAATTGCGTCCGTCCGAGAGTAGGAGGCCATCGGCCGCTCATTGAGAAGTGAATGCCAAATGCCTAAACGTGGGGTGTGAATAAAATCAAAAATATTAGCTTTACGCAAAAAAGTGACACAACATATTCTGCCATGGTTAATAAATAATCTGTGGCGCAGTATTTCAAAAAGAAAACAATAGAGAACAACTAAATTGTAAAAACAGCAGCTTCCGAATACTCGAATTGTCGAGTACCGGTTTGTCGGCCAACTCTTGAACGGTCAATATTTCGAGGATGCACCCAAACTTTGTTGGTACTTTCGAACGAGACCAAGTAGAGTAAAATTGGTTAGGACTTTAGCAAATAAGTTTTACTTAAACCTTACCAATATATACAGCCGTTACTTACGCTAAGTTTGGCTGCTCGTGGCATTTCAATATTGATTTATTTTATCACAGACACCCATGTTATTTGTCCGCTAGTAATACATAGACATTTCTTTCTGATCTTTTGGATGAATAATTTCCTATAATCTGCTGTGCCTCAACCGTTCCGTAGGAATTTCATAATATGAAGAACAGCGACAATCAATAACCAGGACTTTAGTCACTTTTGGGACCTCATGTTTTCTCGGATGGAGCATCCCTCACGGGAACTGCCTTATTTTACAGCTATGCCGTAGCACCGGGTAGCTAAAGAAGATCATGGAGTTTCATACCGCTCTTTGGTTCGTCTGAGAATAATAACAAGAATTACACTTCCACCTGAAGTTAAAATCTAAAATCACTAGGTCACCGACATTCCAATTGCCTTTTCTCACGGGAACCTAAAAAGATAGGACCTTTATACGTCATTGGGTAGCCCACCCGTCTAGGAACCAAACCAGTCTAAGCGCATCTCGAATTTGCCCATCCAGGTAGTCGGTACAAAATCGCCTTTCGTTTTATGTTTGTTTTACGTTGTGCACTTTGATATGCACTTTTTCTCATTTTGCATATTCTCCGTAATTTTTGCGCCCAATTTATAAACCTGCATGCGACCCTTTATTGAGCGGAGCTCGGCCAAGCCGAGCGAAGCGTTTTTATTTTCTGTCTGGGAGTAGAAAGGTCGATGTTCGTCCGTTCGTTCGTTCGTTCGTTCGTTCGGTCCGACGGATCTCAAGAACCACTGAACGGATTTTAAAAAACTTTTTTTTTTGAAAGCCTATCATGTCAGAGTGTGCACCTAATATTTGGGATTAAAAAATTTTGAGTGGTTAATTAGTAATTAGCTAATTAGTTAATTTTATGCAGCTAAAAGAGAATTTTGCAATATTTGTGTTATTTATTGAAATAGAGTCGTTTCGATCAAACCATTATAGGTTTTTGGGTCGAAGAATTCAAATATAATATTTTTACCAATGATAAAACCCTGTGCCCTATGCAATGTAGTTACAAGAACATAAAATTGAGTACATTCGTAATGCCACAGCCCAAGCTCCGCTCACAAATGTAGTTCCACTACCGACTAGTTAAAATTTTCTTTTTCCCCGCTATCGTCTTGTCACACTGGTTCGAGTTCTTCGGGGCAGTCAGCGGATTTTTTCGTCAAATATTAAAATGTTTCCGTCTACCGCATACAGTCTTACTTGTCACATTGAGTATCGTCCCCAAAGAATTTACTATTAAAAGTTTCTGTCCCTAGCAGTCATCATTGTCACAATGAGTCTAGCTCTCCGAGGCAATCAGCTGTCGTTCCTGATAAAAAAACTAAAAAGTTTCTGTTCTCCGCTGTCGTCTTGTCACACTGAGTCGAGTACTTCGGGGCAGTCACCGAATTTTTTCTGCAAATATATACTAAAAAGTTTCCGTTCTGATTCTTCTTACGTGGATTCCATCATGCTGCTGCAATCAACGGCCATCCCCAACGAATATTAAAAAGATTCCGCTGCTCACAGATATTTTATTATGGATACTATTTCGCAATATACGTGTTCATATTGTTATTTAACACGAATTGGTACGATTATATATATATCTGTATCGTTTTATATCCCCACAAGCCAAGTTAATTAACGGTACAATATTTTGCTACAAGCAATATATATATATTTCTTCATATGAAAGCATCGATTGCGCTGCTTGTTTGTGTGTTCGTCGTCTCCATGAGATGTATTTTTACTTCGCGTTCGTTTAGCTTCTATTTCGTCCCTACAACAGTTTAGATAGTATAATGAATACATATTTATATACTACAATTATCCACGATACCTCAGACGGGTTATAGATAGTTTCTTTCTATAAAGTTTGTATATATAAGGCTGGCGTGGGTAATCAAGTGTGAGTGTGACTATGCAAAACAAAGAACTTAGTTGCTGAAGTATATAAATTCTCGATATTAACATGTTTTTAGTGAAAGGAAAGCTCAACTCGTGGTATTTTAAGACGTTCACAGTTTCAAGAACTAATTATTTATTGTGTAGATTAGCCAATTTCTTAATAGAAAATATTTGTAGGCGATGGGATTGACCATTCTTCCAGGCCGTTCCAACTGCTGTTGCTTCAAATCATGATGAATCTCAATCAACATCGTTTCGCTAACGGATGGGAGCATATTGATTGATGTAATGCGTTTATCAAAGTTGAGTTCCAGGAGATAATTGAATTTGACTTATCATTTGATAAATATGCCTCTTTTTATTGCGACTCTAACAAATAGTTCTGAAATATTGGCGTTTGATTGATACTATTAAGCTGTTCATATGGATTGATATTTATCATGCTTTCAGATACGAATTCGAAGGAATATATATATGTATATGCTATTTATAGCAAAGTGACTACTGATGAATGAACGCAAGAGAAAGATATATTATCCAGTTTGTCATGTCATATTTCAAACATACTGAGACCTAAGATGATATGTTGATAAGTTGGCCGTCGTGATTCTAGACAGATATGCATGATCACTAAAAACCAATTGATTAAATTCGAGTGGAACGAGAAGTTTCAATTTTGGCTCTTGATGGGGGTTGAGGAGGTTCTGTCTATGTGTGTTTCTTTGTGTCTGTCTGTCGCACCTGGATCTCGATAACGGTTGGGCGGATTTTGATGCAATATAGCTCATTCGAACCGCAATGGTCGATTTATAGTGACGGAGCTAGATTTTTGAAATTTTTCCGGTGGGAAAAGTTATGGGGCAAAATGACGTCATTTTGTCCCATTTTTCTGGCACCCCCTCCAGTTTTTCCGACTTTTCTCAATAAGTAAACGAGGTATCCGCAAACTAATAGGCCTATTCCATGTAGCTTTACAAGGGCTTTCCAATGATATATAACAAGTTTTTCAAATACTTCCCAATGTGGAGTCTATAAGCTTATAGTTGGCGCCAAATTTCATATTTGGTGAAAAGTCGTGGGAAATGCACCTAAATGTGTGTTTTTTGTTGCTTTTAGTGTCTTATATGGGGTTTTCTGGGTAGATAAACTCATTGCAAGTGTCTATCCGAAATTGTTGGGCAAATATTTTTTACACTTCTGGTTCATACTTGGCATAAAAATGACGTTTTCAAAATTTTAGGTGAGAAGTCGCGGGAAAAGCACCTGAATGTGTGTTTATTGTTGGTTTTAGTGTCGGATATGGGGCTGTCTGGGCCGACAAGCTCATTGCTAGTGTCAAAAATATTGTGTGGCAAATATTTTTCACACTTCTGCTTCGGGGGATTGTTCTCACCACTCGAATTCTGGCTCGCAAGCGAGCTTCACTTGTTTAATTTCAACAACAACTATAAACTTAGTACAGATTGGTTTACATGATTGTCTGAAATTTGTGATACGATAAAATTTTTCCATATTAAAAAAGGGTACGCATAATAAGTGTATCTACTCTAAATAGTGAGCAGGAGTTGAATAGAAATATATTCCTATTTTTCAAATTTAAATGGTACTCAAGTCAATATGCTTTGACTTGAAGCTTGTACATTTATTGAATTGGAGACCTACCGATTTAGTTTAAATTAAAAACACAAAAAGTCATACAATCAATATATTCTAAAAATGAAGCCAAATTCTACTATCTTCATCTATGCGTTGACGATGGTTCAACCGGTGTTGCTGAAATTTTGCTATTATTACATTTGGTTGATATTATTATATATTATATATATTATTATATATATTATTATTATATATATTATTATATATATTATTATATATTATTATTATATATATTATTATATGTATTATTATATATTATTATTATTATTATTATTATTATATATATTATTATATATTATATATTATTATATCAACCAAATATGTTTTTGCGTTGAAGAATAAAGCATAAAATAAGCTAATATTTTACAATTAATAAACTGTACGGTTTTATGCAGTAATTGACCGTGCTTTGACAATGGTTGGAAGGATTTACGCTAAACATTTCGGCCGGTGTCTAGATCTTAATAGACAGCATTCCATATTAATACCCTGCATGAGGGCACGGTAGCATGGTTGCAAAATATAATTCTTTGGCAAAGCCGTCGGCTTTGGACTAATTGTACATTATACCTTGAGTCAAGACAGGCGGCGCTGTCTAAAACCCAACCAGGATAACATCACAACTTAATGTGAGTGTATCGTAGTCTAATTTTTAATCTCGAACGTTGTCGTCCAATCGCTCATCACAAAACAGCGACACACATGCGATGCGAAACTACGGGTAAATTCCACTGTCTTATTCGGCGCTACGGAGTTTTATTAAAATATAAAAATTTTAGGTGAACGAAGTCAAAGAAAACACAATATATAATGTTTTGCATCAACAATCAGTAGGTTTCTGTAATACCAAGAGTTCATGAAGTACCCTTGAAGAAGAGTGTGACACTCATATACCCAAGTTATATACGCTGCGGGGTGACGCTGTTTATTGGGTGATTTGTTCCAGTTTTCGGGAGGGGGAGGGAGCAAGTTTCCTACTTTTGTCCTGTCCCTCAAACTTTCGTTCTGTTTGCGTCCTGTCCTCCACACTTTTGTTCCAAATTCGACGCAACAAAATAAATTAATATTTATTTTTTGTTCAAATTTGGAACGAAAGTTGATGGGACAAGAAAAAAGTGTTACACTCATCTTCAAAGATTCGTCATGAACTCTTTATAAATCACTATTGTACCTATGAAACAACAGTTGAAGCATAATGTGTCAAGGTGTATTAATGATGAAGAAGAAGATAATAAATTTTGAACGTACACATAAGAATGCAGTGTACATCATAACCTCATCAAAACTGCTTCTGTAAGTCTGAGTATAGTGAACTGATTGTTGTTTATTGTTTTCACGCGTGTAGCGAGGGCTCAAAACGTGTTGTGGGCAAAATGTTTTGAAACTAAACCATGTAATTGTTGTTCCCAGAGTGGTTGTAACCTACCAATGTTAAAACTACTTCTCAATTAACGTTTGGGCTCATGTCATCTTTACGGCCAGGACGTTATAACGTTAGAAAAAAAATAACTGAAAGCGACAGGTTCAGGAATGGGAGCCCTCTGACTTAGGCTTAGTACATTGCTCATATAGTTACCTTAGCTTAGGCTAGGACTAAAGCTTAGCCATAGTATATCGAGGACGTCATAGCATGCATTTTACTTCCGCTCATAAAACTTACATTATAAGGTTTCCAATCATTAAATACGATACTTAATTTTTTATGCTTTGCAAGTAATAAACATGAAACATATAGTTATTTTTTTCAAAAAGCATTACAAAATCTACACATGATAGAAGAAATGCGTGGGCAAAAGACAACGACGATTTCAATCACAAAAATTGTGGACCATTTCCCTTGATTATCTTCCAATTGTTTAAATCGTGTCAATTTATATAAATCCAAGGTTTCAGTGCAATTGCTAAGCCGCGCGGATGTTCTTTTATTTATAGTCATTTAAGAATATGGAAGTGAAATATGCTTGAACACGCGTACTGCCTTACGCAGTACAAGAAACCAATATATACCCTTTATACTGTATACCTATTAAGCACAAAAATGTGGTTAGCATTTATGCTTGTCCGAGTCTACTGGATAGAAAGCCGATATTGCATGCATATATTTCCACTTCAAAACTCGGCGTATAATTATTTTTACATAACTATATTGTTTAAATTCATTCACTGAAATAGTAAGGACCGCGATCGTTTACAGCTGTTTGACACAAATTGCTTTTGTAAAAAGCATCAGTCTTAGTATAGCTTAGTTTTTTCAAAATCCAAATCGGTGTTGGTCGTCTTAAGACATCCACGTTTGCTTCGAATGAAATCTTGCTAATTTTTATTGTCACTAGTATTTGCCAGTTCGGCTTACTGTTGTCCCAATTGATAGCTATGATCAGTAAGGTGGAACAGCTTCATTAAAGCAACTGTTTGGTAAAGTGCATACGAACAGTAATTTATCGTTAAAGCCTTTTCTTCTTAAACTAATTGCATTTCGTACAGTCTTGAGCAAACCTATGCCGGTGCGACTGACTGAACCTGGATCGTTTTGGTGCGATCAGCGTATGTTAGTTACTACATGGATTCGTAAGGGATCTCACAAAGCGAGCAAACAACAACGAACACGTAAACGCTCGCTACACGACAAACTCGGTCAGTGCATCACATTGCGATGCACGCGCTGACAAATATGACAATTTAAAACCTAAAGGGTTAACAGGTAACAAACATAGTTCAGTTTTACACTTGGCTATTTTTTTAATTTTCAGTTACTGTGGCAGGTTTAGTAAGAGGAAATAGTTTAGTAACAACTGATGAAAAACTATTTAAGAGCTAACGTATAAGTAAAAAAGGTTTTGATGCTTGGACCAAACAATGAAATTTGAACCGTTTTAGTTGATTGATATATGGGATTTTTCTAATCATCTTGTATTCGAGGAACGTTAAAACTCCAACGGTACAAGAATAGAATGATCTTTCTATATGAGGCGAATTTCTTTCATAAAGCCTTATCAATCAGACTTTACGGCGGACATGCCGGATGCCTACGCATAATTTTCTTAGCAGAGAAAAATGTATGGGGTTTAAAGCAGTGTGATCGATATATAAATGGATTTTCTAACATTACGGGTATTCCAACTAAGAAACGAATTTGGTGTGACAAGTTATGACAATCTTGGATTAATAATTCCGTTTTGGCATAAATTTTATACTTATCGATGTGTTTCTTTCTGAATAATTATATATTTGTACATATTCATCTGTAAACAAAGATTTACGACGAAATTACGTATAAATACTGAGCGCTCGGTCGGAAAATTTGGAACTACCGTAAGTATTGAACTTTAATGATATTTGAAGCAATAAAGAAACACGCTAGCTATTATATATGTAATAGTTGAAGCACAGCCATCGTACGTTAAGAGATTTGTACGCACGGTTGTAGCGAGTTCAGACGAGTGCGTCAGCACTAGTTTGAACGAGTTAAACAACATAACCGTGCGTACAAATCACTTGACGCAACGCCCGGCTGTGCTACAGCTTACTTGTAATTTAGGTAAACGTGCGTTAAGTCATTTTGATGCACCGCTTAACTCTATAAGCTGTGTTACAATAATATAAATTCAACTACAGACAGTTCAGTCGATGCTGGCGATATATAGTATATACTATGTGATGTTACGACGCATGTAAATGCTTATACACAATTGCTAAAACATGTTTAATTCCATATACTGTGGTATGACTAAACAAAGCAAGCTGGTCGTGCAGTCTAAATTTCCGCATTTCTGTTTCCAACTGTCATCTAATTTGAATATTTTTTTACTAAAATTTGCTCTGCTGACTCGTTTCGCACTGCCGCTTAAGGAAAAGTGTCCTGTCCGCCAACCCTAGCCTTGAGGCACGTACCTCATGTGCCTCATGGTTAACCCAACTTTGATATATATTGGCAACTTTGATATATATTGGCAACTTTGATATATATTGGCAATAAATTATGCACCCAAAGGATACAGGTCAGAAATTTCTATAAAGTTGTGAATTTGATACAAAAATTATTTTGTCGAATTTAGTGCACAATACGACCAAATGCAGTTTTGAATAATGATGAAATCTTATTAATATTCTATTTCATGTTTGATATTTCACATTTATGTTATATTTTCTTTTAGTATAAATACGATCAAAAGATAACTAACGCACTTTCTCAAATCATATACTGATATCGCCTCAAGTAAAGCAACGCATCATATCAGATATAAGACAAGATAGGGGAATGTTTGAAGTAAAGCCTGTGCTACCGACAGCTACGAATGTCTTACTGCTGCTTCTGACACAAAGACAACGTGTACGGCGGCTTCATATAAAACCTGTATTCATATAAACCTCCGTATCTGTCTATCTAGTGATCTAGTCTGTATGTTTTGGTTGTGTCATTTCATAAACATATCGTCATATGCGAATGCGCATGTCTAAACGATAAATATCAATGTCTTTTTTTCAAAGACGTCGTACATTGTACCGATGTTGGTTTGCTAAATATTTAGCGGGCTGCATTAGTGTTATGTTATAAAAGTACTGAGCTGTGCAGACAGTTTAACAACGCAAAATTATTAATAGATCATTTTTTATTACAATTCCGATGATATGTCGTGATCGGGTGATATTTGAGAAATATTTTTTCAGTGATTTCAAAGATGAATGAACGCCGCAGATGGAATTATTTATATTGTATTATATTATTTATTTATTTATTTATTTATTTATTTATTTATTTATTTAATTTATTTATTCATTTATTTGTTTATTTATTTATCCATTCATTTGTTTATTTATTTATTTATTTATTTATTTATCCATTTATTTGTTTATTTATTTATTTATTCATTTATTTGTTTATTTATTTATATATTTATTATTTATTCCATTTATATTTCAAAAATGAATGAAGACTTGCCGATAGTAATTCTCATATTTAGCAATAATTTTGCATATTTCTTTCCTTTCAATTTAACCTATGACTTTAAATAAATATAAGGCTATAAATCCTTTGCTTTGCAACTGTGATTTATAATTGTTAGGTTCGTTTACATCAGATAGCGGCAACGGGAGTGCTCCGGATTTACATTCTGAAAAAAGGGGGAATTCAAGATTGACTGGACGATAGAAACTATCCAATTTCGAGATTTGGCTCCTCCCGGTAAAAGCTTAAATTTTAGAAACTGTTTGCCGGAGCCATAACCCTTTGCGCCCGATTGGTTTGTTTGAATTTACATTTGGGCCTTCTGATTTGTGAATTTAACAGCGATCGCATTTCAAATAATATATACTACACCTTGCAATATGTATTATTGAAGTAATATTTTTGATTTTTCTAATTTTTTTGGTACATTTTATTTATTTGAAAGTCGACTGGGTTCAAAATTGTGTTATTTGTTTGTTGACCATATTTTGCTAAATGACGATGTCTAAAAATAGTTACACAATACGTATAAAAAACTACGCGATGTGTATAAATAGTTGTGCAATTTGTAGAAATATTAGCACAAAACACAAAATGTGTAAAAATTGCACTCCGGCCATAACTGCACAACGTGTAATCAATTATAGTTGTACTCTCTGCAAAAATACGTTATGCTTAAAAACAGTTGCACAATGTGTAAAAAATATATACATTGTGCAAAATCTCCTGCACAGCGATGTATAAAAACGGAGTTGCGCGATGAATATATATAGATATTTGCATAATGTGTAAAAGACATTAATTGTTCAATGTATTAAAAATAATGATACAATATGTGTAAATATTTACACGTTGAATTAAATTAGAGACGCACATTAAACTAGAGATTCAAATTATTTGTTTTTGACATATAATGTAAATGTTAGGTTTCTAATGAGTCATAATGTTTTAAACATTTATTTCCAACACATTTCATTTAGGTATATCGCTGTTTAACAACAGATAGGCTTGGTCTAAGCTTCACAATTTCTCCGAAAGTACCCCCTGCCCGAACCCTAAGTTGTTCTTTACTGTAAAGCCTATACATCATTCATTGTGGATTACTGTAGAGCCTTTCTTTACACGTGTGCCAAAATTACAATATTTTGAGGAGAAATTGAGGAAAATTTCTGATTACCCGCCTGCCTACCCCTCACCCTTCTCGACAAATTTTCATTACCCGTCTGCCAAACACATTCTCTCGGAGAATTTTTGATTACCCACCTGTTCAACCCCCTCTCGGATTATTTTTGATTACCCGACTGCCTATCTCCCCTTCCGCCATCGCAACCATTTACACTCCAATGACCCTGTGTCACCTGTGATCGGATACTATATTAAATTGACTATATCCCTAGAATAGTAATTACTATTTTGCTTATATACCATACAGTTGAAGTTTTAAGAATTAGGGCTATGCTGATTCTGATATTGATGAGTGTAGTGAAGTATTAGTATTCATTTAGAGGTAATAATAGTTTACCAAATAATATAATTCGAATTAATATAATTTTTGTGTTGTTTTTTGCGAGGCAACCACCGTTGAACTATTTACTGTTTTTCTAGTTGTAAAAATGACAAAGTTTTATGCAGCTAATGAATTTCTAAATCTATAAAATTATAGATAATGGATCTAATGATAACATTGCAATGCATTATGATGCAATATTTTAGATGGAGAAGATATTGCACTCAAATCATAATATCTATTGCTACTGTAATAAACACGTTATAAATGTATTGACCAAAAAATTTAGGCTATGACTTCGTTGCTGTGCGTTTGATAAGCCTCTTGGCTCTTGTTACCTTTGCCAGCCGTACGTTATACCGTTAGAATAAATAACAGCTTAGAGCGGGGGTTCGGGGGCTGCAGTCCCTCGACTTAAACTTATGCTTAGCGTATGGCTTATATATGGATCTTAGCTTAGGCCAAGTCTTAGCCTTAATATATCGACAACGACATGGCATGCATTTCACTTACGCCCCTAAAAGTTACATTGACCTGTGTCAAAAAGAGCTAAATTGATCCGGAAATTTCCTGACACAAAAGTTTGTCTGAAAACATGGAGCAAGTTCAGGTGGTTGGCGACCAAACGGTTCCGTGCCCCCCCCAAACCCCTCACATGAAGCAATTGCTTATTTTCATTGCTGAGCACATATTTGTTTTAGAAATTTCACCCCGTTGGATGTAGCGTATTTACGGGTAGAGATAGGGCGAGATATGTCATTTTAGTATAGACCCCATAAACTACATTGTACGAATTGCGAGAATTACAGCTAACAACACAAATACATTATTATAAATACAATGCTTAGGTCTTTTCCCCATACTGGGGCAAACGAACAACTTATTATTATGGCAACAGCATCAAGTAGGCTTGGAATATTAAAAGACATTGCAGAAGGAATCTCACGCTTTCGATCACAAGTATTGGAGTTTATGTTGTGTAGGAAAACAGTCAACACCCAAAATATATGCAGCGGGGCAGTTTAGGCAGTCAGGGAGTTTGTTCATTTAGTTAGTTAGTTAGTTAGGTTAGCATGGGGTACCAACCGAAGGTGGATATTATTCGTACTAATATTATTAATAGACACTCTATGGTCAATATTTTGGCACAACAGA
>JASANE010021825.1:0-18124 GCA_030248225.1 Trileptium ribeirensis
TTTTATCGAGTATATTATACAAACTTCATTATGCGAAAAAATATATAACGTATGTCAAAGCAATAGTATTATTCATGTCGAGATTGAGCGTCTCTGAAATACTCTAATTTCACTTTGTTCTAATTCATTATTATGTCAAAATCATAGGCCATTTATTAGAATTCTGAAAACGCTAGTATTTTATCGTGTTTAAAGTCGGAATTTTTACCGGCTAACAAATTTCAGGCATTAATGAGGTTTGCGCTGCGGTAACTGTGAGACATATCTAAAATACTCTTGATCGAGTGTAAGACACACAACACGTAGGTATGTAATTCTTGCAGACGTACATTTTAGCAAGTAAGGCGTGCAAATATTATATCATAAAGTTGAATCAAACGACAGTGGTTGAAAAGGCGAAAACAGTACAAACACAAAGGAAAGCCGATTACAATAACAAACAAAGCGACAAATTCTGTTGTAATTGCGGAAAAAAAATCAGAACAAACGCCTAAGTGCAACTTGGACTCGGCAGTTCTTTTTTGTCCTAGTCTTTAGAACAAAATATTAACAAGAACTATACAACGAAATTTTTGCTTTTGCAAACAAACTCCGTTTCACTGCTTTATTATAATATTAAATTTTGTTTGCAACAGTGCTTAAACACACAATGCGGTGGATATGATGGAGAACTGTGCAGTGAAAGCACGACGGTGATCCGTTTCTTATTCGGCAGCAAAGTAAGGATATTAGCAATAATTTTATATTTCTCCGAGCCAAATCCGAAATGTACGGTGGCGGGTTAGGCGGGTACTCCGGGCTTCCACCTCGAACCGCCTACATTAATTTGTTACTTTCATTCAATCCATAACGTTTATGCGCTGCGCTTCAACTTGAATCGGACGTTTTTACTTTTAAATTGAGCTTTTCGCTTTAAGCGGCAGTGACTCTACATAATGCGCTTGACGATTTATTGGTATGTACCAATTTGGCAACTCCTTTCCATTTTAAGACAGGTAAATTTAGAAGCCTCTAATTAAGTTTTTCCAGTTTATATAATTTATCGAAACCAAATAAATAAAAATATTCTTCCATATGCAGCGTTTACGTTATAATGTCTCCGCCGACTGAAACTTTTGTTCGTTTCAGTACGTACTTGTATATTGTAGACTCGGTGACAGTTACAGCTATACTATATCACGAAAACTGACAATTAAATAAGTACCCACTAGAAAAAGCCCTCACGATATGCTGTAATTGCTAGCATGGTCTGATAGATTAGTACGCTGACACTGAAACCGTCGACCAACACATGATATGGCATCCTTATTAAAAACCCTGGTTATGAAAATGTAAGGACTTTAAAAATCTAATACCTGCTGTGAACATGTTATTAACTTACCATGTTTTGCTCAACTTCAAATGTAAATATATAAATCTACCTGGTGCTTCCCTTACTGTCAATAAGTTTTACCCTGAGTATAAGTCACACCTCTGGCAAATATTAAAATCTTTAGATGTAGTTCGTCATACCTTTCTTAGGTATTTTAGTTCAAATGGCGTTGGCATTATGCATTAGGTGAAGTCCGAATAAATTGCTATGAAACGTTTGTAACACGAATGTAAAATTTCACTTCTTGGCCGCCTGAAAAATACGAATAGACGATTTCTTTCAAGGGATAGGGCGGCTTGTGACAGAAATACATTGCCTCAAGTCTACAAGTAAAACAAATGAGGCAAAAAATGTGACATTCCAGTTATCAATTTTTCAGCCAGAAGTCAATCTAAAACATGTCTTAAAAACTAATGTGCTCAAGCTTGAAAGGTGTAAGCAGTTGGAAAGATAGAAATGCTGTTGAGCTTTTATATAACCTGTGCTACAAAAGTAATACTATGTTGAGTTGTTTTTGGACTGAAACAGCAAAAACTATTCGTAAAGTGACGTTGTGATTTGACAAACATATAGCAACAACTGAGCGTTTCGTGTATCTATCACGTTTAAATGCTCATACTTTTAAATTCGAAAACGTACAACACACTACTATGTTTTGACGAAATATGAGAAACCAGGTGAAGATAATGGGTCTAGTAGTCATTCTTTGGTGCCTAAAATGCCGGAATTTGTGGACAAACCTAACACTATGCTAGGCTAAATCCGTTTATCGATCGTATAGCAAGCAACATACACAATGGCTTCATTATTGCTTTATTGTATCGAGACGACTACAATTTATCATGCACTACACTTAACATATATTTTGTTCTAGCCATTTCAACTATTACTTGGTGCTTGGAAAAACAGTTTTTCGCACATAACTGAAGTTTGACGATATTGTTAAATTAATGACGCCAGAATTTTCATATTACGCCTCTATTATATATCAAAAAGCAAACACTGGTTTATTTGGATTTAAACCTGAAATTTTGGTTCCTAAATAAAATGAATAGAATTCGATGATTTACACAACAGACCTGTTCTAAGTAATTAATTTTGAGAGCCTAAACAGTATAAGTTACCTTTTTGACTAAGACAACTCATTGCCATAGTTTTTGTTTAAACATAAATTTAGAGCATTAATTTTTTTAGCAAAACAAAATCAGATCAATATAATTCCTTTACCTGACCTATTCCGAGGCGGTAACTAAGTATAGGACACTTCAGCAATGGTGCGTTAGGAAGAAATGTTAGGCAAGTTACCTAAATATATAAAATTTTATAATAACGTAGCTATGTACAGAAAAATCGAGTTGAAAGGTGGGGATGCCAGGTAAATTTGTATTTTAGGGTGCATAACAAAGTTGGAAGCGAATTTGGGCGAATGGCCATAATATTGCAGGATTATATATACAAAAAATTTAAAAACACAAGAAAATTTACTATAACATGTAAATGTGATGGATATAGAACACCAAATGGCACTAGGTGTTCAACTGTGCCGAGGAAAATTTGGACATGACCCTTCACCCTGAGTATTGTTACATGCTTATCTCGGGCAGAGGCATAGTCTGTGTACTGTTTACATATATAGAGGCGTTGCATATAGACCGATTTATTAAGTATGTAGATATGCCATTGGGTTTATCCTTTTCATTAATATGCACCGCACGGTCTTAGTGCCATTTATTTTACATTCACATCGATCGCGGAGAGCATTGTCGCTGTTCGTTGTAATCCTACTAACAGCATACAAGTGGATTCATGGCAAAGCATAGCGATGTCCACTAACACTATTACCAGGACACTGTTCGGCCATCTAGGAGATAAAATTTTGGAAAAGGTGGGTGGCCCTGTACATTTCCGAACTCAATTTTTAGAAAATTTGACATGGACCCCCTACCAATTCTATCTTATAAGGGCGAACGGTCAAGCTAAGCTTAGACTGATTGCTGGCGATCCGCTTTTCTACTACTGAATAAGGGCATGTACCAGAGAAGCATAAAGAAAATAATACAATTATATAAAGGTATAAAGCATCTGATTCTACAAATATATATATTGAGCTTTTACATTGCAATGCACGAGTAAACTTTACTTGCGCCCATCGATTATCCTATTTTGTACTAGCTGATAGCGAATCGCATACCGTTGTTACTAAACAAAAGCGGAAATTTCATCGGCTTTCGATAACAGAAAGTTGGCAAAATTAGGAACAAGTACCAAAAATTACACCTTGTGTCGTGACAGAATTTGACGACTTTGAATTTGCAGTGAAAATTGTTATCTAATTCCAATCAATCTGATTTTGATTCGTATTCGTCGCTGTTTGCGAACAACATTTAACTTAATAGTGACGTCACAAATTAATCCGTCTGTTGGTTTAGCTTGCAGTGTTCGTGAACAAGCCAGCGAATCCAAATACGGTATATTTTCGTTCGCAAAAATTCGTTAATTTTCCTTGAATTTTCGCGAACACAAATTTTCCGGATTACTATTGCAGAGCTGTGTGTTCGCGAACAGTTTTGCACCGAATTATGGTTCACCAAAACGTTCGGTAACAGATTTTTAACCGAAATAGCAAAATAGGATTATTGATGGGCGTGAGTTAAGTTTATTGTCGCATAACAGTTTTTATTGTTTAGGGTTTGAACCATCAATAGTCCAGCTAAAGGGAAATATTGCGCATACTTGTCGAGATAATGGATATAGCAGATATCGTACATTTGTCGCGTTGGGTGGGCCGCTCGGGTGATTTGCATACTTATTATTGGCCCACTGCTAGCACAGCTGGTACTGTTTGGCCTTGTTGATGGGTGATTATATTTTTTGATCGACCATACTAAACAAAGTTGGTACTGCATGTATGTACGACTGGTCGCCAATCTTGAAAAGTTTTTTGAAACAATGGGCGTGCTAGTGATACAGTAGTTAAGGTACATAATATGTACGTATACGGCATATCTTATTTCTAAACCATCATGCTGGAAGTAATATTTTGCTTAGTTGCATGTGTTAATACTTACAATTGAAATAGTTGAAGCTGTTATATATGTATTTGTATGATTAATATGTGGTAGTATTTTACTAACTTTACTAGTTCGCCCAATTTCTAAAAAGATGCCTACCAATTCCCAGAATTAAGCAAAAACGTAAATCAGCAATAGTTCTCCGGATACTGGATCTGCGATTTCCCATGGCCTCTTCAGAAACACGCGCCCTACGTCGCTATTGGTGGAAAGAAAAGGATATGACTAAAAGGCAATAGCTTTACGCAGAAAGGTGTCATTGGCACGTATCAATCGTATTCTAACAAAGAGCTGTCCTCGCGTATGGATCCTCGGCTGGGTATGGGCTCAAATCTTGATCTCCATTGTAGCAGATATCCATAAATCGCATGATCCTGCATGCTCAACAATGAGCGCTATTGACGAAATGACTAGGTGGTTCTGTTTTGTTAACGGCATCACAAAGTCGTGGCTGTCCCATTTAAGTGTGCCATGTCCTAAAAATTTTGCGGGCGTTTTCACCGCCCCCTCCCGAAGTTATATATACTTTGTGATTTTCTTTAGTGACAACGTCGTGGTCCCTTTTGGTGGCGGTGCCTAGTGGCGGTGGCCAGCTCAGAATTTTTCGCATGTATATACCCGCGGGCTCAAAATTTTTGTACGCACACACGTCTGTATTTGTAATATATTTGCAAACCTTTGATGACTAGATGTCGCTATGTGTAAATTAATTTTCTATTACCATTTTATTCATTAGACAATTTACAGTGTTTAATAACTGAGCGTACACGAAGCGAAATTCTAACGAGCATTTTAGTAAAAATCCGTTCATCAGCCCAGCCAATCACAATTTGTATTGTGTTACTAATATACTTAGAGCCTAGATTCCATTGTCATCCAACGTATGTGAAAATTTTTAATTTTTATAACAAATTTTCTAAAAATGTAATATTTCGATATGTTGGGATTCCCTTGTAAACCTGCAGATTTAGTACTAACGGAAAAAACAAGAATACATTTGGTGCGATTCAAGGAATCTGACATGTAAACTTAGGAAGACTCGTACCTAGTAAGGCATGAGCTAAAAGCATCAACTTATACCTATATGCGCAATCTAAAATTATACGCTGCCGTGAATCCTTTGCGGAAGTCATAGAATTTGCAGTTCATGTCACCTTTAGGATCGGAAGTTGCAACGGTAGAAAAAGAACAGCTAACGCCGCAGCCGCCGAGTTTGGCTAGGGTCATAATAATGGCATACTGTACTTTTAACTCACGCTCCTATACGTTGTACTCACAAACCACGCAAAGAACCGGCCACGCTCACTGCTGAGTTACGAACTCTATCGCAACACCTAGACAAGCTGTGTCACTTTCATAAAAGTGGCTCAATTTATAAAGCAGGTTTCATTAAATTTCGCACAATTGTTGTAGCATATTTCTAAAAGTGACACAGTTTCTGTAGCGGTTTTCTAAATGTGACACTGTTTCTGCAGTCGTTTTTCTAAAAGTGAGACAGTTT
Organism: Trileptium ribeirensis; assembly: GCA_030248225.1. Lineage (NCBI taxonomy): Eukaryota > Metazoa > Nematoda > Enoplea > Enoplida > Thoracostomopsidae > Trileptium > Trileptium ribeirensis. The sequence goes on from JASANE010021825.1 coordinate 5,945, forward strand.
GTGTAGCAGTTTTTCTAAAAGTTATACAGTCTTTGTTAGCACATTTCTCAAAAATTTTGCCACAATGTGCAGTGACTGCACATAACTCTCTGTGAACGCTACATTTCCATTTACAAACTACTAGGTAGGTAACCACCTGTTGTTCTTACAACACGCGGCGATAAAAAACAACAGGACAAAAGTCTTTAACGACTGGCCATACGAGACAAAGTTCTTAAGACAGCTGTAACAGATTTAGTAATTGTATCACTAAAGACAAAAGAAAGCCAACAAAAGAAAAAAGAAAAAACAGGAAAGAGAAAAAGAGAAAAAAAAAAAGAGAAGCAGAGAGGAAAGAGAGAAAAAAAACAGCGTGTGGAACGGAACCAGTATAGCTATTCTGCACTTAACGACCATTTCGTCATCCTAAATTTAGGTTCATAAGCCCATCTAACTTCTCATGATAACAATTATACACCGATAATACATCAATGGCAACGCTACAGCCATTTTAGTCATATATCAAAACCGAAGAATATCGTTTTTTCTTCTTTCAATTACCAAAAATACGAAATATGTCAAAACTTAGAAATCACAAATATAAATCACAAATGAAAATTTCAAAAATTTAAAGAATAATTTTGTGTTGTAGGACCGCAACGCTTACTTTATTTGATGCATACCACCCAAATACAATTGCTTTTATCGTATTCAGCAACAACGAAATTCTATAGACCCATTCTAATGACATACATACATATATATTGAAAACATGGTTGAATTTGACTATTTTTGTTGCCAATATTTACAAAGCTTTCCTCTGCTACTGTCCGCAGGGTTAACAATACACCCAATTTGGCATTGATACAACGATGCCAGCGTGTTTAATGGGTTAATAGCCCTGTAATTCTATTGTTCATTCCAACATGCAAAAAATTTGCTGTGCAAAAATTTTGAACATTTCAATTTTAAAGGAGTATTTTTTAAACTTTGGCTTAAAGATTGAAAAGGAATTATCGGTAAAATTTTATAACTAAAGTTGTGCAAATCTTGATGAGAGGAATCCGTGATCTTCATTTTTCTATCCAATTCCTCTGGCAAGAGTTATAACCTAAAATATTGAGCAATCGCAAAGCCAAAATCAAAAAGTCTGCAATTCATGGCGGCTTGGAGAAAATTTCGGTAGGAATCATGGTATCAATGAACATATCTACTGATATTTACACGTGTTATCAAGTTACAATAATTAACGTCATTTTTGGTCTCCATCGGAACCTATCCGATCCTATCTTATCTAGATTTGTTGTAGTAAAACCCTATCGTTTCACTGTTTATGATGTAGATTCAATCCTGTTTTGCAATCTAAAAATGTTCCGTAGTACAACACAATGCGACATTGGGCATACATTCAAATCGCTATAGGCCATATTCCTGATCGTAGGCAGGCATTAATCTGATTTTAATCTGCTTTATTCTAAAGCATTGAGCTCGCAGAGTATCACAATATTATAACAACCACACATGGGCCCTGTTGGCCACGTGAAATGTTTTATTTCCTCTAAAAAAGTAAGATGGGCATCAATATTCTGAAATTCCGGGCAAAAATGAGGATGACTTATTCTGACGTTTGTGCTGTTTGTGGCTGACACTTCGCGTGTCCGCAGAGTCTGGCGATTGACCAAAACAATTTTCCTTTATCCGAATTGTATGAGATAAAATTTGCCTTGAGTTAATGAGCCAATCAAGGCCATAGAACACAACAAACCGATAATTGCAACATGACCTGGATAGAGCAAATACAAAATGCCACAGGCTTGCACAGCAATCGAGATTAAGCGGACAGTAATAATAATTACACCGTTGAAGTGCTTTAGGACTATGCTTTAATGATATGTATGATGGCTGAGGTTCGTGCCGTTGAAGGGTCTGTGAAAAGCAATCTTGTGGCTCCCTAACATATTGGCATATCTGGAGCAAAGACATTCTGTTCAAAAAATTGCAATTCAATAATCACAGAACAACGTTTCGGGAGGAATTTGTCAGAATGAGGACCGCTGAATGCCCTTAAATTACAAATTACATATATAAGCAATTGACGAGGCACAATTTTCTTATAAAGTTCGGTCGCCCCCAAATTTACTAGTGTTGATAAACACAGATAGACAACAGGTTGCTGTGCAAATTATACTTGTAAAAGTCGAGCAAAATAAAATATGAAAATAACCAAAATTTTAGCTTTTGTTGAAAGGGAAATACGGCCAACATTTAGGGAACTGGACAAGAAAAATGGTTCAGTTGAAGTGAAAATAAGCCGAGCCCAACCAAACTAAATTTACTACACAAAAGGGGGTCAACTGTAAACACGGATGTTTAATGACAAACATAGGAAAAGAAATGACCTTGGAAAAGATGTGATAATTCGAGTATGTTCGTACAAATTGAGAGAGTGCTGCGCCATGGTAACTTTGAGGGCAAAATTTGGGCCTAAAAGAGGGATAGAGCATGAAGAGTCAACCTTATTACCTATACATGTGCCCAGAGGTTGTCTCTTCCTTGGGGACCTCAACGAATCATACCATAAAAATAGACATGTGTGCAACCATAAGGGGCAAGGCCGAACACCCTGGCAATGCCCGCCAGTGGCGTGCTAAGCTAATAAATTCCTTGGGAGCACTGCTTTTCCTTTGAGAGTCGAGGAAGCGGGGGTCATATGGGAACCGTTTCTAGGAAGCCGACGATATTGATAGTGAATCCATTATGTCTATTGGGGAAGGTTTTTGGTCTTGATTTGGTCTGGGCGACTTGAATCGAAAAATTTTCCCTCTAGTATAAAACTACATCAACCCGAAAACAAGCTCGCGGTGCTTTTCGCGCTGTCCGCCTTGTATTTCAGGGATGGGAGAGTCCACCTATCCACCCTGCGTTTCATGAGGGGGACAAAGGTACCCTGCATTTCGTGAGGGATAATCTGTCCCCATTTGATTTCTTGGAGGGGACTATGTCGCTCCTCAACATCAAAAAAAGAAAAAATATTTGCCTCTTGAAATCATGGATCGACAAATTGTCTCCCTCTAAATTAAGGGGCAAATCAGTCGCCCTTCACCTACCAAATACAGTGTTGGCATTTGTCGATACCATGAAATGCAGGTGGACGGGTTTAGTGTCCCCCATAAATCACCGTTTCTAGGGATGATGTGCTTTTGGTGAAGTTCAGGGACGGGATGTCCTGATGGAGTATAAATTTTCCCCGATTTTTCCAAATTTACCCCAATGTTTCCCCAACATTTGTCAATTTTTCCCCAATTTTCGCCTATTTTCTAACGACTTTCAAACGTTTTGCCGTAGAGGAGGGCAGTGCTGTGCCGCACATGGAGATCAAGCTACCCCCAGCGGAGGGATCTGTGATGCCTTCAGGGGGAGAGAGGTCCGAACCTCAGGGAATAATCCTTCTCTCCATGTTATCAGCATGTGCGCTTTATGCCATCGTTTTAGGGCTCAAAATGCACTAAATCCAGTTTATTTGCGTTATATATAATGGACTTAACATTACAGTAAAGAGGACTGTCATACCCTTCCGTTATTCTTTCTTGGACTAAATAAGTAAGAATTTTGAAATAATATATGTAACTTGCAGGGAAAATTTAATCAAAACACTACGGCAATTAAATCTAACCTTCTTTCTTGCTATATCGACGTTTGTAAAGGTTAAATATCAATATGAGACAGCTGGAAATAAAGAATTAAACTTTTTGTAGTCACAATAAGTAACCTAAGATTACTTTAACCACCCTCAATCGAAAAACATTAGAAGGCCAAAACTATACATTTTTACATTGACCGTATCAAAACAAATGTAGTTGAAACAACGGTAAGATTGTTCAGTGATCGAAGTTCGAACAACATAAAAAGCAAGGCATGGCAAAACTAAATAATTTTGACCACAAGGCACTGCAGTATACCTATGAGCGATCATAGCATAAACATGTTGCAATTTTATATAACATGTGTTTGCTTCAAAAGGGAGACGCTAATTTTATATTATATATATTTACACACAAAGCATCATCAAGTGACAAGATCCCAACCACCGTCATGTGGATAAAGCTTAGTTCACAGCTTATGTCTAACCACGATATTACATAAGTTGTACTACAATGCCCAGCATTCAAAGGAAAACAAAATTACACACGTCAATGTCCGGATTTTTATATTTTTAGTAAAATTAATGAGTCTGCTTAAATAAACTATAAATACAATTCATGCACTCAAATCTTAAAAGTACATGACTATAGATTATGTGGTGTTGGTGCACTATGCTAATTTGCGCGGAACTGTCTCAGCCACGTCAGCATGACATTCTTGAGAGTTGGCTTTGATGAAGAAAATTAAATGAATGCTAGATTTTAGTAAAAGGCGCTAGAAGGGTTAGCTATTAATAGTTTTAGCTAAAGTTAACAAGAATCTAATATAAGCTCGTGGGTAAACGATACATATATGTCACCGCAAAAGAGCTTAAATTGCTGCAATCTCTAATTAAATTTGATACAAAGATGAAATACAGGGTCTAAAATACATAAGGCTAAAATTGTGCCAGATTAAGTCTTCTGGGATCGTGCGATATTAAAATTTAAGATTGGGTCTAACGAACTATTCCGTACAACTGATACCAGAACATAGACTCGAGTTATTTCAGTTTTGAATGAACGTTATTGATTAATCAGATCTTGTTAATAGTTGAAAGCACATTTAGTAAAATGAGCTGTCACATACACACCAAACCTCCATCGCATTTACCAAAAGTAAAACTAAAAAATCAATTAAACCGTTCCAGATTTATACATGTTGCAATTAATATATCCCAATTTGAATCATAAAATAGCAAAAATAGGAAAACATGTAGCTTTCAGTGCCTAGTTTTCGACCCAAGGCATTACATCGTATCCGTAATGAAACCTACCCGCCCAACCTTTATTGAGTTGTAATTATCCCTAAGTACGTTATCAAGAATTTGCAGTAGCTATGTGACGTTAATAAAATTATACCAGGCCCAATGTAACCTTAATGGTAGCTGAGAATACATTTGAACCAGAATATTAAGGTCAAACTTAAAATCCTTAACCTAGCGACCTTTACAAAGACTTTCAAATTACTATAAAACAAAACATTCTATGTATACACAAACAACAGTAGGACATAACTTTGCAAAGTTTTATACAACCGTAGTTGAAATTTGATAACCAATAGACGAACAAAATAGCCTGAGAGCGCAGACGTGTAGATAAAGACAGACAGCCTTAAGACGAAAAACGTCGCGCTGACAAAATATCCTCAGGAGTTATAGAAACAGACATTACTTTTTTTGCATTGCACACCCGTAGGTGCCCAAAAGCTTCGATAAACGGCGGTTAATTATCGCAATATGTGGAATGTTTTTGCAAAGCTTTACATAAACGGTCCATCGAGTACTGTAATCATTTAGTTGACACCGTAAGGTGATGAAATAAGTTTATATTTGAAATTTGTCGTCTATCACTGGCACATCTGATATATCGGGACTACACTTATGACTTTATAAGCACTTGTTATTGTGTAATAACCGGGGGCGCAGCTGCCTGGCGCAACTTCCTAACACCATGCCCATACGACCCCGGCTATCGTAACCTCAAGAGTGGACCTTGGATACTGAAATTTTAATCCTATTCTTGGTCAGACCCAAGCAGCTACGCAGCTTAGCAGGCCGCGGGCGCGTTTCATGGGGTGTGTTCGGACCCCGCCTGAAGGGTTGCGCACGTGTCTAGTTTGGAGTATGATTTTTGAGGTCCCCAGGGAGGCTAACACCGACACCTGCTCACAGGTCATGGAGCCTAGCCGCTATTCCCTATCTTAGACTCATCGGAAGTTGTTTAGTTCTAATATTTGTTGAGTTAAATGTTGGGATCAAGGCTGAAAATATCCTTAGAAATTTGAGGCTCAAGTTGGTTTGCCTAGTTAAGATCTTGATATGCTCCGTGTTAGAGCATTGACCTATGTGGCCCCCACAGGGTTCCGACAGGCCCTGGAAGTTTAATATCGGATTATCAATGGCGTGGCCTGCTTCCTCAATAAATTCTATGCGAGCGTAAAGTACCTTGACCAGTGGAAGTTTTAACTTATTAAAATAGAGAAGATTCCTAACAAATTTTGAGTCACTGTCATAAACGGGTTAAATTTTGCCGATATTTTCCAGCTATTTTATTTCCTAGTTCCGATAATAAAGCGTAATTGGATATGTCAGAAGGCCATGCGCGTCAGTGCTTGTGACATTCTCGCCAACAAGCCATGGCGAGCAGGGCCTGCTCGTCCGAGCGGACAAACCAGAGAAAACTCCCTATCGTCTCGGTATCGAATAAGACTGTACTCGGTGTTTATAAGACAATGTTTATTTGCAGTGATTAAATTTTATTCAGGGGACGAGTGTTCCTGAACAAACAGCGGGGCGGGGTGAGTGAATCATCTCGGGGAAGCCTAGTAGTAACTCGTTGTAGTCGCTTCGGTCCATTGCATTATGGAGCATAGGGCGTTAAAAGAGAACAGGGACGGAGCGTACAGATATCCGCCTATTGCAGTCTAGGGGCGGTAATCCCTGCTTCAGCTCAACGTTGGCGAACTAATCAGCTATGCAGCGCAATAAGCAGGGGCCCTAGTGTGCTGCGGAAATCGCTCCTCAATGCAGGTCGCCTCGAGTGACGAATGGTTATGCGCAGCGACAAAACGTGGACGGGGCAAAGGGAAAAGCGGTGTTCGAGATTATCTGTCCGAGCTCTACAGCATGGTTGGAACGCTGCTCAGAACAATGCCGACTACAGAGTATGACAAGGGGCGTCCAACCATTTATCCCCAAGATACACTTGCATTAGTGCCTATACATAAATTCATTTTATTGTATTTGACGACCTTACCTACCTAACCGTACGACTGACCGAACGATAAGCTAAAGAAACGAACGGGAGGGGGAAATGGAATAATTACTAGGATTTAGGCCAACGGAATGTGGTCGTGGTGCTAAGTGGCATGATGCGTCCTTATAGACAACATACGAGGCCGCCCCCTGGGGCGAACCCAACCGATTAATTTCTATTTGATTTCTTAGTTGGGGTTTCGATGGGGCAAGTTTTTGGCGGAACGCAACTAGCCGAAGGTTAAATTGGCCTTACTTCCTACCTTTGGGGCCGTTTTTGTTAGTCGATACAGGGGCGATCGGCCCCGGACGCATTCGCGTCTTTTCCTGTGTTCGCTGTGTTTCCTCGTTGCCTCTCTCTATCCGAGCTCTATTCTTATCTACACTGCATTATTGCAGTGCATCAACTGTACTGCAATGTACTTGAGTTAACATCGACTTGTTAGTCGATGTCACTATAACTCCTATGGCTCACTGGTTAGAGACAAAGATACTGCAGCGGGCTTGAATTCCCCGTGCAGGATCGAACCATGATACGGGCAAAAACATAAAGGCAAACACTGAAACTGTGAAAAACTGTAATTGGGCATACATAGTACATAGCCTAAAGGGCAAACCAAGATAAAACCAAAGAAAAGCTAAACTCAGCGATCAACTCGCTTCAAGAAGAAAAAGGGGTTTTGCACTCGACCGGTTTGGGGCCAAAATGGCCCAGGCGAGGAGGTAAGTTTTCTTTATTTTCAGGAGGTACAAAAAAATTTTGGTTTGAAGGCGGGAACACGGAGTGTTTCTCCCGCAAGAGCATTATCTAGTAATGGCGCAGGGGCATGCTTTAATTCTATATCTTTTACACAATGGTCTCGAGAGAAGACCATGGCGTAGTACAATGGTGAACACCGGTAAACTTAGTTGTTTTCACCAAGTAGTTATTTGAGGTCCAAAACTGGTGTATTTACCACAAAAACGAAGCGTCATCGTCACCGATCGAGGTCGGCGAAATTTTGCTCAGCTGGGGGGCTTGCTCCTCCAGCTCATTTTTGGATCACACGGGGGCCAAGAGGGACACCTAAAGTTACTCTGGTCATTCGTCACAATGAAATTTGTATTCAGGTGAGATATTTACTAAATTTGTTGAAACGCCCTAGAGTCGGTGTCAAACACTTAAACCGAGACAATCCTTAAGCAACATTCCGCGTAAGCAGCAAAGACCTTAAACTCACGTGACGGTACCTAGAATTTGATCCGTCTTTTGTGTTTCCAAATTTTCTTAGCTCAAAAGAATAAAACGAAATTTTAAGGGCTTCCTAAAACCCGACGGAGGCTAGTCCTCCATCCCTAATCTGCGGTTCTGTCTAAGCCCAATCACGGCATGGGCGTTGAACAATCCACTAAGCTGTAAATTTGTAAACCGTGAACAGAAAAGTAAAGCAAGTCCCTACCGGTTCAGCTTCTAGGCGTCGGAAAGTTTTACCGTGGTCTGCTCAACAAAAATTCAATGATCCTACCTCAAGAATTGCAAGTCATGTAAAGCGTGGACCAGAGACGTCCATTTTGTTTTGTCCTACCTAAGACCATGGGGAATCAGAAAGACTTCGAATTGGTTTGATCAGTCCTCACCGCACTTTATACGGGCACATCCCGAATCGCCCAACGTCTCCTACGTCGGAACTCGATATAAGTGATTGATTCCAGAAAAGGGTTGTGTGTAGAATTTCGGTGGGAACCGGGGGGTTAGAACCCGAACGAGAGTGTTTCTACCTATGTGCGAGGGGCGCGCTACATTCAGAGGGTAACTAAACCAACGGCCTGTTACTCTTCAATTGACAGGGAAAATAGACCCCTGCTACCGCTAAACCTTCCTCACACTTACGGCTGTTGATCCTTGGGGCAGCACCAGCTGAACCGCCTCCGCGAGGTATAGACCTACGCGGAAATCTTTCGTCCATCGAGTCAATCCGAAGCGAAAAAGAAAAGCGAGAGAAAACCCGAGTCACATGAAAACTATGAACGTTAAAATAGAGCGTCGGAGCCGGTCAGTAAAGTCGACCGAACTCCGCGCTGTCGAAGTCGAACTGATTCCACGAGTCGACGCGTTGGTCGTCGCCTCGAATTTTTCGCCCATAGTTTAGGATAGCGATTTTGTCGCTATCCAATCGTCGTTGGTCGGGCAACGCCCACTTTTCTTGGGTTTTAGTTCAGTGTCCAATTGGGGACACTTCCGGAAATTGAAACCTTGACGGCTACCGTAAGCCGTCGATGTCCTTAAAGAGAGTCGGCTTCAATTAGATTTGCCGACATCAAGTTTGAATCTTCCGAGTACTCGGAAGTTGACCATTTGCGATTTTCGTCCCGATTTTCTAATGAAAAGCAAACTCTGAAGTCCCAATTTCCCGTAATTATCGCCGGATGTTCAGCGAAATCGGATCCTAAACTCACAAAATTTAAACTGTTTCCGGTCTCACCTTAGTTTGAACCACTAACGGCGACTTTGGGGTCACGCAATTTCCTTCTTCAACACCAATTAGCGTGACAATCTGCTCATCTTCTGACTGTTTGCTCTTCCCAGCCCATCTCGAGTCGGCAAACACCAGCTCGGCCTTTGTGTTTTCGACATGCCGCTTTCCGAAACGAGCTCACTCTAGCTTGGAAAGTGACCCTGGCTCATGAGGACACCTTAAAACATCGAAAAAGCTCAAGCTTGTTTGAAATTCTCTGCGAGTGCCTATGTTTCAACGGTTCGCCGGGGGGAACTGACGACGGGAAAACGCCCGTCTCGAGGTCAGAGACGGGGCAGACCCTGACGTACTCCTATCTGGTCAGGGGCCCTGCTCCAAGGCCTCTAGGGTCCGCGGGAGGGCCCTAAAGTCGCCCCCCGTTCGTCCTAGTCGTTCGTATTTTGTCCGTTCGTAAAACTCTAAAATTTCAACGCTTTTTGTAAGCGTTGTCCTCGTCCGTAAGTTCTTATGTTATGTCCTCATATATATATATATAGTTAATATATATACATACATATATGTTATATACATATATAGACACACATACACATACAAACACTCTTGCTACATACACCAGACAGGATGGCGTCCTGACCGACAGAAAGGTCGCTCTGGATAAATACAAACTCACAACACGCCAACAACAACAACAAAGCAACAACAAGGCGACAACCAAGAAGGCCGACCAAAAAAGTCGGTTAGAGAAAGAGAGAACGAGGACAAGAAAACGAAGGACAGCGAGGACACGAAGAGGGCGCGGGAAGGGAAGCGGGACAAGGGGAGTCCCGGGGAATTTCGAGGGGCTGGGGTTAGATTCGGTCCCAGGACGAAGAATGGAGCCGATCGATACCAAACACGAGGGGAGGACGTAATAGCAGGTCGGAACCCACCTATGGGTTCCGCTGTGTATAAGTATGGGGAGATTTAACGGGATCTCCTGCGTTAAAGGTTGGGCAGAGTGACGCCCTCCGGGCATCGCTGTACTCGTCGTCGAACGGCGATTCCAATGAGGGGTGATATCGCTGCCGGAACGGCATAGGAGAAAATGGTGTTAAAACTACAACTATTAGAGAGAGTAGCGGCTACAGTAGGGGCGCTGTCGTCGGCTATTTTGGGTTAACGGGGTTGCGGTCCGCCGGGTATTTTTGGAGATGTCTTGTCGAGACGAACCCAATGAGGCGCGGTTCGCCCATTTTGGAGTTGAGAGAAAATTTCGAATTATCGGTGCCCACTAGTGATTGGCAACAGAGATTTAGGCATCTTTGAGTGATTACAAGGGGTCAGCGGGGATTCGGACGGGGTTCTGGCGCATGTCGTTGGACTCACCTAGTCACAATGAACAAAACGAGGGATCGCATGCACCGGTTCAGAAGTGGGGTAGGATAACGAGGACGAAAAAAGGTGGGTACTTGTATCATTCGCATGTTACAGCGGGATAATAAAAAGGCGGCTGTACCTAAAACGCGCAATCGTCTAAGGGCCACATGCACACATATATACATATACACACATATATATACGTATATACATACATTATGTTATAAATATCTGAAAAGTAATAGTCCTGGTTCAGTTCCGACAATCCAACTTAGCGTAAGTAGCGCTTGTCTTAATAAGTTACGAGCGAGGTTCAGACGTTGTCCTTGGCGATTTCGGTGGACCACAATAGTCTTTGAAATGTTCGGTCAACATGCTCCGGTTGTTCTCCGGATAACACTGCCCTACACGGACGCGGGCCATCAAATTAACGCGGTACCCGTCATTCTCCGTAAGCTCAAAAACTTACTTGTTTGCAAGTCGTGATTTCTCTTAACCATGGCTTGGTATGCAGCTAAAACCACGTAAATTTAATATTTTTGAGTTTGGTCTAGGTAAATTTGTTAACTTGAACGATCAGCCAGGGGCCTCCTATTCCTGACGGTCGTAACCGTCAAACTTTAGCATATAGTGTCCGCTGGTTGGGTTTTCACCTAATTTCCAGTTTCCTTCGGTGTGGGGCTCCATTTTCAGTCTTACAGATCGGCTTAGACGGCTTATTTCCATATAATTCAGTGAGATTGTATGTGTATGTGTGTCTATATATGTATATAACATATATGTATGTATATATATTAACTATATATATATATATGAGGACATAAGAACTTACAGACGAGGACAACGCTTACAAAAAGCGTTGAAATTTAGAGTTATACGGACGGACAAAATACGCACGACTAGGACGAACGGGGGGTGACTTTAGGGCCCTCAGACCCTAGGGGCCTTGGAGCAGGGCCCCTGACCAGATAGGAGTACGTCAGGGTCTTCCCCGTCTCTGACCTGGAGACGGGCGTTTTCCAGTCGTCATTTCCCCCCGGCGAACCGTTAAAACATAAGCAAACGAAGAAAATATAAAAAAAACTTGAGCTTTTTCGATGTTTTACGGTGTCCTCATGAGACAGGGTCACTTTCCTAGCTAGATTGATCTCGTTTCGGAAAGCGGCATGTCGTAAACAAAAAGGCCGTGGTGGTGTTTGCCGACTCGCGATGGGCTGGGAAGAGCAAACAGTCTGAAGCTGAGCAGATTGTCACGCTAATTGGTGTTGAAGAAGGAAATTGCGTGACCCCAAAGTCGCCGTTAGTGGTTCAAACTAAGGTGAGACCGGAAACAGTTTAAATTTTGTGAGTTTGTATTTATCCAGAGCGACCTTTCTGTCGGTCAGGACGCCATCCTGTCTGGTGTATGTAGCAAGAGTGTTTGTATGTGTATGTGTGTCTATATATGTATAT
>JASANE010021829.1:0-24614 GCA_030248225.1 Trileptium ribeirensis
GTACTTCGTTCAGTTACGTATATTCTATAGCTAGACTTGAAATTATAACTAATCGACGTAAAACGGAAATATTATTTATATAGTTTGTTTTACGACTTTTTCAGGTGAAAGAGTGAAATTTAAGTAATTTTATATTATTCCAGGAATATCTTTAAATCGTGTATGTGGTTGTATCGGATTTCCGCAATTCTCATATAATTCTCATTTTCGGCCTACTCTGAATGCGATTATTAATGGCGGATAGAACGTATATTGCAGAAAAATTTCAATTGTTTAGCAATTATATTCTAAGTGTATATCATTATTGCATATATATTCAACTTTATGTGTGTAACAAACCAAAAATTGATTTGGACCCGATACCGTCTATCATACATTTTATTATTTATCTTATTTAGATTACTTTCTGTTTGTTGTAATTTATATGAATGATTTGCTTTTCGGCTTGGGTCATTAGGTTTTGATTAACCGAATGCAGGAGTTCTACTGGGTGAAACTCTGAGACCTGGCTTCTCCCTATTGTAAATCTTTGTCGCGAGCCTGCAGTATTGGGTTCTATATAATCACCTTTTCTCGGATAGGGTAAATGTTTTTTAATCTGTCTCCATAAAGCTGAAAAATTAGATATATAGTCACAAACGTTGTGTGCGGAGATTTTAATTAGGAAAATTTCTTTTACAGCTTTGCCATAAGAGACGTTTGTCTCTTACAAATTTCCAAAGTAGACACAAATCTCTTTCAGCCAGCTAAAACAGACTAAATCCCTTTCACTTAGCCGTGACAAATTTATGTCTCTTTCAGCTAACTGCAAGAAACTATTGTCTCTTATGACCAGCTATAAGAGACAAATGTCTCTTTACAGCTATCTGTAAGGTTTTGAAGTCTGTTACGGTTGGCTTTTAGAGACTTTTGTTTTTAACAGCAATGCATTACAAACTAAAATCTCTTATAGCTGTCCTTAACATATATTTATCTCGTATGGGCAGTCGTTAAAGACTGTTGTCTCTTGTGGCCAGCCTCTAAGCGACAAAAATCTTAGAGACGGTTGTAAGAGACTGAAATATCTTACAGTTGTCTGATAAGAGATTGAAATACCTTACAATCTGAGCAGTAGGAGACAAATAGTGTCTTATAGCTATCTGTATGAAACTAAAATATTATACAGCCAGCCTTAAGAGATTTTTGTCTCTTACGGACCGCTGTAAGAGACAAAACTGCCCGGTTTCTGCACGCATTTTTCTGTGAATGCTGCAACAAAACTCTCTTAATAAAACAATCATATATGCGTATTTTCTGGAGGAGGGCATATCCATTGGCGATCACCCAGTTTGATTAGTGGGGACCGGCGTTGTCCCATGCCCACTCCCTGTTCCCATACAAAATTCTACTTAATAAAAACAATCATATATGCTTAGTTTCTGGAGGAGGGCATATCCATTGGCGATCACACAGTTTGATTAGTGGGGACCGGCGTTGGCCCTTGACCGCTTCCATGTTCTCAGGTCTACAAAACTCTGCATGACTCATAAAGAATACAAACCTTAACGAGAAGGAATACTATCTTCGTCACATCTTTGCGCTTATACTAATTTGAGTTGCTGTGATAAAAGGAAAACTTAATTAAATTTCTATTCTATATAATTGAGCGTTACGTAAATGCGCCGATATAATGGTACGGAGTAAGGGACTTGAAGAATTTTTCATCGAGGGAAGCTGAAAAGCATACGTGTGAAAATTATTAACGAAATGTGAGTGAGATGCGAGACTACACACTCGAACATTGAAGTTACGCTTAAATGATATGCTCGAACTCGAGATGAGAAAAATGAGATACTCGAACATATGCTTAAATGATCGAGCCATGGGCGTCGATCAGCTTTCAAAAGTGGAGGGGATCAAAATTTTCATTGCTATTTACATGGAATGGGATCTAAGGCACTAGAATCGATCAGAGCTAAAACGTATTCTTGTTTCCAAACAAATTTATTTGGATTACTCTATTCTGGATTATTTCTGCATTTAGCAAACAATTATTGTGGTCTCATGTGAAAATGTCGAAAATCGATCAGAGCTAAAAATATAGATCGTATCCTCCTGCGCTAGTTCACCGTTACTTTGTGACTGTATTCAGGGACGTGGCTACGGCTACGGTGCGGGAGCCCCCCCACATTTTGGGAAGCGTCAAATGTGGGGGCCCCACTGGGGGGTATGGGGTACTAGCCACGGCCCTGACTATATTTCTGCAGTTGTTGTACAAAGCTGGAAAACTCAAAGTTTTGACCGTGAGTGCTTAAACCATTGCGTAGATTAAAGAACTCTGGAACTGGAATGGACTGAAGCGGGTCTAGCATCATAATAGCACTACATCTTGTGATAAACAAAATCAAGCCCACCGACTTCAGGCAACGGCGCACCGGAGCGCCAACCGCCAGGGGAGGTCGACGAGCATGACGGGCTGTTGCCTGTTTGAAGCAGCTTGAACACCGACGCAGCGTAGCCGGAAATTTCGAGCACTTCCTGATTGACTACGAGGCTTATGTTCATCAGAAGCTCTTCGCGTCTGCGGTCGCGTAGGATGGGTCGTAGAACGTCTATACTGTCTGCAATGTCTTCGGCCCGTGCTTGCATAGATGTCCAAGGTCGCGTATTGCCCCATGTTTCAGCGTGCGGGGCAACTGCTCCTGGATCCCGCTAGTAGCTTTCACGTAACCACAAATTTTGACCATGGCATCTTCATACGCAGCAGCCTGTGGTACTTCGCTTTTCGTTTCGTCCCATGCTGACGAATAACAGGTATGAAGCCTGTAAAATACAATGGAATGTGGATAATCGTCCTGCCAATGGCGATTATGACGAATAAATGTGTGTTTGTGTAATAATCTTAAAAATGATAACTGCGCATCGAACAAATTGCATGAAATTCCAATATGAGATTATGAAGTATGCAGGTGCACCGTGCACCTTATCGCAGTAGTCCAAACTTTCAATTTAAAGAAATTTAAAAATGTATTCCGTTGTATCTGTCCAAGCTAAAAGGAATGTGGCACTCAATACACTATCCGCACTAAAAAAAATTAGCCACATCCACCAATCCGTTCTTGAGCTATAGTTGTTGCAATTAAATTTTGTTAGGGGGTTAAAACTATCGAAAGGCACCTCTAGAGCCTAACACAAACATTTTGAGTTATCACACGTCAAAATCGGCCAATTTGAAAATTTTTGGGTGCGACAAAATTTGACGCACCCAGAAATTTTCTGGGTGCCTATGTGCGAGAACCAAACCAAAATTTCTTGGGCAGGCAAAATGTTAGCACCCAGAAATTTTCTGGGTGCCTATGTTACAACCCAGATTATTTTTCTGAAAAACCCCTCAACAAAAGATCTATAACGCACTCGGTTATCGAGATATAGCTTAAAATAATATATATAATTAATAATTCGGAATAAAAATGTTATCGACATGAATTCGATCGTTGAACATTACATTACATTACAGCACATTACAGCTACCAGAGGGACAATGTGTAAATTTAGATATCTAAGCTTCACCTACCTGTGTGCTAGGCAGTCCAAACGAATGAGATCCTTGCACGCTTTGACAACATTGGCTCCTTTGTCCGTAACAATCGGAGTGTCATCCATTGGAATGCTGAATTCGTTCAGTATTTCGGACGTCGCCTCCCTGATGTTATCGCCGGTGTGAGACTCGATCCCGAAGTGACGTACTGCTAGCGGGCACGTTTTGAACTCGAAATCAGAAGTGATCCAAGAGACATGGATGTCAAGGTATGATCGGCGCATCAGGTTATCGGATGCCATGTCCATCGTTAAAGCAATCGAACGTTTGGCGACCGGCTGACGGAGGTCGTTGATGAGGGCCGCTTTTGCCAGATCGTATTCGGCATCAACATATGTTGACATGGTGTTGCGACCAACAATGACTTTCCGGACATCTATTTTGCCATAGGTGGATCCAAGATCTACCAACTGCTGGCAAAAATCTAGAAAGCCATTGTGTTCCACCGATCGAAATGAGTGTCGGCCTGTGATGACGTATTTGAGCTGAGCTGCTTTAAGCTGATTCAGTGCTGTTTGTGGCAAGCGGACATCAGGTCGACGTTGAACTTGAGTAAGTGTGAGCTGCTTACCCTTGGTGGCTGACCGTTTTTTACATTGGCCAACATGATAGTAGAAATTTTTAGTCCCGCAACTGTCCCCACTTTTGTTCTGATAGAAGTAACACTTGTGACAATTGATGCAAGCGCATACACGAGGCAGTTTTTTACCATCTTTCACAACCAACCGAAAACTATCCCAAATAGCAGAATTAGCCCTTTCATTAATAACCAGGGCATAACTATTATTACTACAATTAAGCTCGCGTTCTACTAGTTTTAAATCCAACGCGGGCTCAGAGCGTGGCGGAGTCATACTCCACTTACACGAAACACTTTAAAATTATTTGAAACAAAGACCGTGACTTGCACACAACAGTATTTAAAACTATTTAAAACAAAGACAGAATGAGTAGATAAGATAATGCCTAAATTCGATAACGACAATGAAAATTCGATGCGAAGAATTCCTGCGATAAGTTAACGATTAATCATTGTCCTACTGATGCCTATGAAGTACACTACAGGATAATTATCGGTGAATTATGGTGACGGTCAGTGACATTAGACATCAAAATTCAAGGATCAATGCGTTGTCGACACAAAGCGTTGGTGAATTATCAACGCTTGCTTACCCGGGTCAACTGTCTTTTTTACCCGCGGGTATACCCAGCTTTCAACAATACTGACCCGACCCGACCCGGATTCCGGGTACCCGCGGATATACCCGACCCGCTTACATCTCTGAGTTCTCGTATGGCTTGGTTTTCACTTGGCTGAATTTCTTTGATGTTGGTTAGAATCATTTAGTCACTCAGAGATCGCACATATCTGCCGGTTTTGTATCAATCTTATAATAAGTTCTCGTATGGCTTGGTTTTCACTTGGCTGAATTTCTTTGATGTTGGTTAGAATCATTTAGTCACTCAGAGATCGCACATATCTGCCGGTTTTGTAGACGATAAATAACGTTGTCTTTTAGTCAGAAACTTTGCAAACTACTGTTGTGTATGACAGGAGTTCAGCGGAGATGTAACAAAAACGATTGTGTCACGGATATTAAACAAGGATGTAGAAGAGAGTCATCTGTAAGAATATATGAGTGATCTGTCCAAAATGTCTTTCATTTGACAACAAAAATAAGCTTATCCAAAGCGATACGTAACGGCGGATAGAGACGGATCTTTTGCAAGAATCTGTCCACTGTGAAATATAATATTTGATAAGTGAAACCGCATGAATCAGTCGGCAAAAGAAGGTTGTTAGTCAATGTGATTCTTAACAGTTTTGTATCCCAACCATAGCTGAGAATTTTCGTTTTTCCTACTTGTTATTGATAGTTGTCTGTGTTGAATCATCCTAACAAGCCATGAGATCACGGAGCTACCACTGACAAACACACGCACATCGCCAGAAAATTTTAGCTGGAAACACCGACACATTGAGAAGGTCAGCTGAACATATAATATCACCGATTCGCGTACCTCTGACAAACACACGGACATCGCCAGAAAATTTTAGCTGGAAACACCGACACATTGAGAAGGTCAGCTGAACATATAATATCACCGATTCGCGTACCTCTGACAAACACACGGACATCGCCAGAAAATTTTAGCTGGAAACACCGACACATTGAGAAGGTCAGCTGAACATATAATATCACCGATTCGCGTTGGAAATAAATTAAATTGCAGATGTAATATCTGAGGGCACCATCCAAAACTAGGGGGGGGAGATACTGCCGCCAAATGCTGCCTCCTTCGCAACACCTTAGATCAGACATACATATACTAATAGCATTTTAAACTATTCATTAGCATGTTGTTATCCTCTCTCACCGAAACGTGACATTTGATGAAAGTCGGTCACAAATTCTTTTGTGGATGACGAGAGACAATTAACAATTCCAAACGCCCATCGGAACGGACGGGATAAAATATGATTAGCGGCGTGAAGTCAACTAAGTCACAAAGCCAAGAGTAAATTGATTAATTTGCTAGGCAGAGAAAGCACTTGTTGACTAGGACGATTTGTCGGATTTGGTGAGTCACACACACACGACCACAACTGTGCCAATATGCGTTTTCCAGCAAGCATTCTTGGTTCTAGGGTCCTAAAGGTATTGACAATAATATATACATACACATATATCTAGTATATATTATAATATGTGCATCACATTTATATATATCGCAGGTAGGCATATATTATATACAAACATATATCTATGTCTATAATATGCCGATACATACATCATAGGCGTTCATAGAGCGCTTGTGAAACCCCTTTCACGCCTCCCCTCTTGCGTTCTTCGCACGCCGAAAGGGCGCTGAAACTTTCAGCTAATTTGAGCAAAAGCATAAAAAATTTAAGGAAGAACTATTTAAGGAAAATGGAGAAGATTATTAGGAAACATTGGTAGAGCGTGGAAATTATTGGTTACCCTTGTTAACCGCTAGCTCGGTTGCAGGTGATATACCCCGGAGAACCGCTTTCCAGAGCCGGCGCCGGACATCTCCAGGCCCAACAAAATTTTTTAATTTAAGAAACAACTAAGGAAAATGGAGAAGATTATTAGGAAACATTGGTAGAGCGTGGAAATTATTGGTTACCCTTGTTAACCGCTAGCTCGGTTGCAGGTGATATACCCCGGAGAACCGCTTTCCAGAGCCGGCGCCGGACATCTCCAGGCCCAACAAAATTTTTTAATTTAAGAAACAACTAAGGAAAATGGAGAAGATTATTAGGAAACATTGGTAGAGCGTGGAAATTATTGGTTACCCTTGTTAACCACTAGCTCGGTTGCAGGTGATACACCCCGGAGAACCGCTTTCCAGAGCCGGCGCCGGACATCTCCAGGCCCAACAAAATTTTTTAATTTAAGAAACAACTAAGGAAAATGGAGAAGATTATTAGGAAACATTGGTAGAGCGTGGAAATTATTGGTTACCCTTGTTAACCACTAGCTCGGTTGCAGGTGATACACCCCGGAGAACCGCTTTCCAGAGCCGGCGCCGGACATCTCCAGGCCCAACAAAATTTTTTTCGAGGCCCTACTTAAATTCAAAATAAGCCAAAATGGCTCAATGTATATACCATTATATATGTGTAACAGGCGTTAAGGTGTTCAAAGTAGTAACTTGTGTTCAAAAATTACACTATTCTCGTCGTTTATCATACATCCATTTCAAAGCGGAAAAAGTGGGTGCGGCGTCGGTAAATCTGTGCTCCCAGGCCCGCTTTGACCCCGAGGCCCCCCAATTGGGGGATGCTTCCGCCGGCCCTGCCGCTGTCTTGCATTTTATAGAGAATGGAGCTGAGCAATTGTAGACGAACAGAGATCTTGCAATGAGAACCATGGTACCACTTTTAGCCGGCACGCGGCTACTTCCTCCTGTTGAGTATTATCCATGAGAGGACTCCTAGTGCTCGCAGACCCTTGAGTCGTGCACTCTGGGAAGACGCTGGAACTAATGCAACTTGACTAGAAAACTAGAACAATATACGTATATAATATAGAGTGTTTCGTTAGCTACGCACTTTGCTTGCATTTGCATATATAAAACCTTGATCCAAATGCTAGGTTTGCGAAATTCTGGAAATATAGCTTGTTTCGTTAGCTACGCACCTTGTTTGCATTGGCATATATAAAACCTTGATCCAAATGCTAGTAGGTTTGCGAAGTTCTGGAAATATAGTTTGTTTCGTTAGCTACGCAGTTTGTTTGCATTTGCATATATAAAACCTTGATCCAAATTCTAATAGGTTTGCGAAATTCTGGAAATATAGTTTGTTTCGTTAGCTACGCACTTTGTTTGCATTGGCATATATAAAACCTTGATCCAAATGCTAATAGGTTTGCGAAATTCTGGAAATATAGTTTGTTTCGTTAGCTACGCAGTTTGTTTGCATTTGCATATATAAAACCTTGATCCAAATGCTAATAGGTTTGCGAAATTCTGGAAATATAGCTTGTTTCGCTAGCTACGCACCTTGTTTGCATTGGCATATATAAAACCTTGATCCAAATGCTAGTAGGTTTGCGAAATTCTGGAAATATAGCTTGTTTCGTTAGCTACGCACTTTGTTTGCATTGGCATATATAAAACCTTGATCTAAATGCTAGTAGGTTTGCGAAATTCTGGAAATATAGCTTGTTTCGTTAGCTACGCACTTTGTTTGCATTGGCATATATAAAACCTTGATCCAAATGCTAGTAGGTTTGCGAAATTCTGGAAATATAGCTTGTTTCGCTAGCTACGCACCTTGTTTGCATTGGCATATATAAAACCTTGATCCAAATGCTAGTAGGTTTGCGAAATTCTGGAAATATAGCTTGTTTCGTTAGCTACGCACTTTGCTTGCATTTGCATATATAAAACCTTGATCCAAACGCTAGTAGGTTTGCGAAATTCTGGAAATATAGTTTGTTTCGTTAGTCACGTTTGTAAAACTCGACAAATTTTTCGATTATTTGCTTAAAATGTCCTGCTTCGGTTTAGACAATAACTGCTGCAATATGCTATGCTTTGGAGCGTCGGTACGGATTGCGGTGTACGTTTCTAGCTGTCATGGATACGTCTTGGTCAAACAGAACCATTTAGGTCACAGGGTACATACATGAGCTAGGATACCATTGTGTACTGTTCTTTTCATTATGAACTAATGAGTTAGAAATATTTTTTGGATAGAAATATTGACAATTATATAAAAGTTCGCATTCACACCACAATAGCATACATAGTCAAGACCCAGCAAGCAAAACCCCGTATATATACATTTTGAGACATATGTAACCTACGTGGTTCTAGGGGTGTTTAGCACCGCTGGAAATTGCACACAAATTACAGTAACTAATCCCGCCAATGTAAGATCCAAGGGTATTTTATTTTATTATACCTAGTCCTACGGCCTTAACGTATAACACAACTGGTAATGCACATTGTTTATTACACATACACTACGACAAATTACAAACGATACAGACATAAAACACCTATATCGCTGAACCGTACTCACCTTAACTGCGCAGCTTCGACGGCTTAGGCTTAGTCTGGGGCTTTTAGTCTAAGTCTTAGGCTTAGTCTAAGTCTTAGGCTTTGTATAAGGACTATATATTAATAACAATTACTGCATTTCACTTTCATTTAGACATTGTAAATGGATAGGACATGGTTGACAAACGAACCAATGATATTCTTTAAGAACTGTATGCGCCACTGGTACGCTTTCAGTGTCCGATCGAAGAGGGCTGGAGCAATACCGTTGACGCATGTCATTTTTGAGGGTGCCCCACAGAGTAGCAACTGTGTCTCCGGGTCCCCGGGACAAGCCCCTGACCCGGTTTTGACCAGGTCTTCCTATTTTTGTACATACTTAATATAAGCTAGTAAACGCTGCAATCATGGAGAATTCCCCACTACCATAGCAGTTGGACCTTACAGGATTTAAGTCAGACAACATAGTTAGTCTTATTTTATTTTTTTTACAGTTGGGCAGTTTGTTAATGTTTTTCGAAGTAGCTGTTGTTTATATTATTTCGATTAAATTAAAAAAATATTAATAGCGCACGGGCACATGTAATGTTCCCCTATGTATTCGATTTTAAAGTTTTGCTACTTTCAGTTGTAAAACCTTGGGAGCTATTATATTTGGAAAATTTTATCATTTAAGTTTTTCTTATGCGAAAAAATGCTGTTCGCTGTTAAAATTTTATACTAACTTTCATCGCTTATATATAAAGTTGATACGGTCAGTGCTTGGCAGCATGTGTGTAGCCTAACTCTGTTATCGGAGGAAGGACTGTTTCAAGCATGAGCAGTAGGCGAAACTGACCCGTAAAAAAATTCGAAAGTATATAATCAAGCTACGCATCGCAGCTTAATTTGTCTTTTCATTTACCAAAAGCTTTTTGAATAAACTTTTGTAAATCTAATATTTTTGACCCTTTGGAATGGTGGGGTCAAAAATAAATTTCGATATCCTCGATTGTCTGCCGCGGCCCAGTATATATTTGTTATTCAAGGATCAACCGTCGAATCAGAGCGTAGTTTCTCGACGCTCGACAAAATTGCGAGGAAGGACAGAGCTCGCCTTGCACCTAGCTTGCTTTAAGCTCAGCTGGTGGTTAATAAAGCAACTAACAATCACTTAATTTCTAAGATTTACCGATTTTATAACTTCAGCATGTAAAATATATTTTCAATAATTGAATTGTGATGTTTAATTTTGTTTAAAGTTACTGAATTTTTATCTATTTCAAATAATTTATCAATGTATGTCAAGGATGTAGTACATACTATAGCCACATGAACCACCCGGTCGTCGGGTAACATAGCCGACCATATCGCCAGGTCACCGGTGGGTCATATGTTGCTGACCCGATTGCAACTTTGGTGCCCCAAAGACCATCTATAGCTTGCATATGTGTTGTGTCATCGTCGGCGTTGACGGACTGGGGATTGCTATGGTTAACGTAGCATGAGTACAGTCTGAGGCTGGCTGGGTATATTTCTGAGGCTGTAAATGTACGTTTTATAACTGTCAGTAATAAGGAGGCTGCCAGGCCGAACATGTTGACAAATCAGACCAAATCTGACATTAATGGTGCGGTTAGGTACATTGAAAATTAGACAATTTCTAGGTGGGCGTTCTACCATGCAGAGGACCCAGCCGTTCTGTCGACGATGGAGCCCACGATTACACTTTTGTCGGAAGATCATGGACTCGTTAATTTTGAGATCTAAATTAACACTACCGAGCATTAGGATTTGCCAATGTTTTCTATCGTACGTAACGGCGACATCACGGCAGTAGTTGTTCCAATCTGTGACTGTTTCCGCATTTAAATGAGCTTGTTTTTGTATCCAGTTATGAGGAAGATTGTCGTTATAACAAAATATGATTAGTATTTTATTCATAGGTAGATTATGATTTAAAAAGAAGGAATTTTGGCGAATAGAACACTTGTGTCTGTAGTTGCGGCATCGCCACTCATAGTTATTGCTATGTGCTAAATCCTTTCGATGTACCAGGTACATCGGATGATCCGGGTTACAAATGCAAATACGGCTGTTACATATTAATCTCTATCGGGGCAGTAGTTCAATGGTTCGGTCATAGTCGACTGTTACTGGAATCATTTCCGTATCAGCCACGTGTAGTTGTGTCAAATCCTGAATAACGATTATGTTATCTGGATTTATAATATAAGAACTAGCTCTAGGACGGCCTCTGGCCGCTGACATATTTAGTAATATCCTAAAATGAAAAAAAAATTTCCAAGAATATGGCTAAAATTAGTATCGTCGAACTCAGCTAATCATGAATAACGATTATGTTATATGGATTTATAATATAAGAACTAGCTCTAGGACGGCCTCTGGCCGCTGACATATTTAGTAATATCCTAAAATGAAAAAAAATTTCCAAGAATATGGCTAAAATTAGTATCGTCGAACTCAGCTAATCATGAATAACGATTATGTTATATGGATTTATAATATAAGAACTAGCTCTAGGACGGCCTCTGGCCGCTGACATATGTAGTAATATCCTAAAATGAAAAAAAAATTCCAACAATATGGCTAAAATTAGTATCGTCGAACTCAGCTAATCCAGCTGAGTCAAAATATACTAACATTTTTACTCTCTGAGAATTGTCTGATTTACCACAATATCAGAATGGTCCCATTTATACTAATCATATGCTGGGAATTTTTATGGAGCAAACCAAAACAAGTTTTAGCGTTTTTTATAATCTCGGCATATACTGTACGATATACACAAGTCGCATACAACAAACAAAGGACACACACGTGTTATACACTTAATACAAACAGCATTTATAACATACCTTCCCACAAAAATATTCCCACGATAAGTTCGAATACAGTAAACTACAAATAGTTGGGCCATAATTTGCATAAGGGTTTCCTATGTCACAGATATATAACGTATTCGTTAATAATCTGGTATTGTCTCATATTTATATATAATTGGTATTGTCTCAAATTTCAACTTTTGGCCTTTGTTACTTTCAAAATTATATTTTTTCTTTGACAAATTTTTAGAGCAATTATGTCAAATAACAAGATCATAATTACACACCGCTGATACAAATTAGCAGATACGAAATTTCATTATAGTTATTGACAATTTATTATTTGATATTATGGATCCGTATAGTCGAGATCGCGTCTTAAGGGCTTACAATGATTTGAACCAAAAAAATTAGCAAATTATCAAAGGTAGTTGTAATATTGCCACCTGAACGGTTCCGCTTTATGAGGTATTTGTTTGAAATGGAGCGAGTAAAGTGAGCGGAGTTTCCACTGAGGGCGCTATTGAGGGAAAACAGTGAGAATTTGTTTTATCTGTGTCTGTGACGCATAAGTCATCTTTGGGAGGATGGATTTCGATAAATTTTTGATAACTAAACGAAAGTGATGAGGATGTGCCCTGTAGTTGAACGCGAATAGAGTGCAGCGCGAATATTTCATGCCTTTTATGTATTGTGTACAGTGTATGAAGAATGTTCTATGTATAGGTTTTACGGTGGTTTGGTTATCTAGAAACTCTGTACGAAGTTTTTTTCCAGGTGTTTTTACCAGTCATTTTCAGTTGCTTTCGATTTGTTTAGGGTCGACGAGGTATTAAAATTTTCAATGGGTTCAGGGTTACAGAGTTTAGTGTAATATATACATCAAACACAAAGCCCATTACAAGGTGACATGAGTAAACTTAAGGTGACCCCACCTGCGAAACTATTTTGTAACGCCGCTATCGAATCGCAAACTCTTTTTACGACAAATACGCTGAATGTCATTCGTTTTTTCTAACTGAAAATTCGCAAAATCAAATCCACGTACCAGAAATGATACCTTCAAACAGAATTTCGGCGTTTTCAATTTGCAGAATTTCTTGTCCCAAATGTCTATTCATTTAAATTGGATATTATTCAGTATTCGGTAACAAATTTAATGCAAAATTGACATCACAAGTAAATCGATCCTGCATTTAAGCTCTTCGTGTTCGCGAGTAAAACTGGTTTAATTCCAATTGGACAATTTTTTTGTTTCCAAAAATTTGGGTAATTTTACTTGAATTTTCGAAAACACAGAATGCCCAGATTTCGATGGCAAGCTGTGTCTTCGCGATAAGTTTAGCACTGAATTTCAATTGACCAAAAGGTTTTCTGTAACAATTTTTACGCAAAATTACAAAATAGGATGGTTGGCGGGTAACCTTCAGTGTCCTGGCGCACGATAGCATCAAAATGATCACTCGATGACACGGTTTCTCCGTCTTACCCTAGCTTGCGAGATACCAGTTTAGTAACATAATTGTGTGTTTCAATAGCATGCTTTATATATATATTGTAAATTTTTCTTACCACCAATTTCGCTTCAAATTTATTTATCACTCGAATCTTTGGTCTTAATTTGAGATACTGCTTTGTGTTATTTGATCAAGGGATTGATCTAAAAAGATGTACCTCAATAAGATACGTCTTCTCTAATGAAGTCATTATTATGACATGAAAAATCAATTTCTGAAAAGCTTGGAACAACTATTCTACTGGCTTCATTTCATTTCCCCCAAATTTTGACGACTATACATGGACGTAGCCAAGGAGAGCGCGGGGGAGGGGGCATGTCGAGCGTGCCCCTGGGCAGTCCATGTGTGGTTATACTGTAACACAGATCCCAAATCATGTGAAACCCGCGCAGAAATTGCTACGCCCCTAGGTCTACGTTTCAGCATGCATTAGATGTTGCAATTCAAAACTACAGCATTAAGAATTTAACAATTACGATACATTTATTTAACGTAGATATATATATACTTATGAATTAATGTATATATATTTTATTATATCATTGTTATACAGTATTATATTAGTGTAATATATTTTATTTATGCTTTTATATTAGGTATTAAGGTATTAAAATCCCCAAGTTCCACTTAGGGTGCGGGTGCTGATCTCCCGGTTCGAAGCAATCGCAGCCAGAGTTGCCGAAACACAAGCCGTGAAGGAATGCCAGTTTCGACACGGAAATTCTTTAAATTCACAGCAGGTACGTACTTATTTTACAGGTGGGTACCCTGGAACCACGTGGCCTTAGTTTTTTGCCCAATTAGATTACACCAACAGCAGGTCTCGAAAACGCGGCTTCGTGACTGTGAGATCCATCCATC
The DNA here is from genome assembly GCA_030248225.1 of Trileptium ribeirensis. Lineage (NCBI taxonomy): Eukaryota > Metazoa > Nematoda > Enoplea > Enoplida > Thoracostomopsidae > Trileptium > Trileptium ribeirensis. Next base: position 14,319 of record JASANE010021829.1, read on the forward strand.
GCTCCTTCTACTTGTAGTACTGGCTTGATACAGCAGCAACAGTGGACTACATTTGTCTTTTCACCACTTATATTCCATACAATCCCGTTTAAAAAAAGCGCTGAGCTTTACCAGCATTGACTGCAGCCTAGTGGTAGAGTTGGATAGCAAGACCATCTCGTCGGTGTAGTCCAAGTCGCCGACATTGAGGCCTCCAGTGAGATCAATTCTATTCTCCGTCTTATTAAAACTATTTCTGATTACCCTTGTCTTTTCACCACTTATATTCCATACAATCCTGTTTAACAACAGCGCTGAGGTTTACCAGCATTGACTGCAGCCTAGTGCTAGAGTTGGATAGCAATACTATCTCGTCGGCGTAGTCCAAGTCGCCGACATTGAGGCCTCCAGTGAGATCAATTGTATCCTCCGTCTTATTAAAACTATTCCTGATTACCCTTGTCTTTTCACCACTTATATTCCATACAATCCCGTTTAACAAAAGCGCTGAGTTTTACCAGCATTGACTGCAGCCTAGTGGTAGAGTTGGATAGCAAGACCATCTCGTCGGTGTAGTCCAAGTCGCCGATATTGAGGCCTCCAGTGGGATCAATTCTATTCTCCGGCTTATTAAAACTTTTTGATTGCCTTTGTCTTTTCACCACTTATATTCCATACAATCCCGTTTAAAAAAGCACTGAGCTTTACCAGCATTGACTGCAGCCTAGTGGTAGAGTTGGATAGCAATACTATCTCGTCGGTGTAGTCCAAGTCGCCGACATTGAGGCCTCCAGTGAGATCAATTCTATTCTCCGTCTTATTAAAACTATTTCTGATTACCCTTGTCTTTTCACCACTTATATTCCATACAATCCTGTTTAACAACAGCGCTGAGGTTTACCAGCATTGACTGCAGCCTAGTGCTAGAGTTGGATAGCAATACTATCTCGTCGGCGTAGTCCAAGTCGCCGACATTGAGGCCTCCAGTGAGATCAATTGTATCCTCCGTCTTATTAAAACTATTCCTGATTACCCTTGTCTTTTCACCACTTATATTCCATACAATCCTGTTTAACAACAGCGCTGAGGTTTACCAGCATTGACTGCAGCCTAGTGCTAGAGTTGGATAGCAATACTATCTCGTCGGCGTAGTCCAAGTCGCCGACATTGAGGCCTCCAGTGGGATCAATTCTATTCTCCGGCTTATTAAAACTTTTTGATTGCCTTTGTCTTTTCACCACTTATATTCCATACAATCCCGTTTAAAAAAGCGCTGAGCTTTACCAGCATTGACTGCAGCCTAGTGGTAGAGTTGGATAGCAATACTATCTCGTCGGCGTAGTCCAAGTCGCCGACATTGAGGCCTCCAGTGAGATCAATTCTATTCTCCGTCTTATTAAAACTATTTCTGATTACCCTTGTCTTTTCACCACTTATATTCCATACAATCCTGTTTAACAACAGCGCTGAGGTTTACCAGCATTGACTGCAGCCTAGTGCTAGAGTTGGATAGCAATACTATCTCGTCGGCGTAGTCCAAGTCGCCGACATTGAGGCCTCCAGTGAGATCAATTGTATCCTCCGTCTTATTAAAACTATTCCTGATTACCCTTGTCTTTTCACCACTTATATTCCATACAATCCCGTTTAACAAAAGCGCTGAGTTTTACCAGCATTGACTGCAGCCTAGTGGTAGAGTTGGATAGCAATACTATCTCGTCGGTGTAGTCCAAGTCGCCGACATTGAGGCCTCCAGTGAGATCAATTGTATCCTCCGTCTTATTAAAACTATTCCTGATTACCCTTGTCTTTTCACCACTTATATTCCATACAATCCTGTTTAACAACAGCGCTGAGGTTTACCAGCATTGACTGCAGCCTAGTGCTAGAGTTGGATAGCAATACTATCTCGTCGGCGTAGTCCAAGTCGCCGACATTGAGGCCTCCAGTGGGATCAATTCTATTCTCCGGCTTATTAAAACTTTTTGATTGCCTTTGTCTTTTCACCACTTATATTCCATACAATCCCGTTTAAAAAAGCGCTGAGCTTTACCAGCATTGACTGCAGCCTAGTGGTAGAGTTGGATAGCAATACTATCTCGTCGGCGTAGTCCAAGTCGCCGACATTGAGGCCTCCAGTGAGATCAATTCTATTCTCCGTCTTATTAAAACTATTTCTGATTACCCTTGTCTTTTCACCACTTATATTCCATACAATCCTGTTTAACAACAGCGCTGAGGTTTACCAGCATTGACTGCAGCCTAGTGCTAGAGTTGGATAGCAATACTATCTCGTCGGCGTAGTCCAAGTCGCCGACATTGAGGCCTCCAGTGAGATCAATTGTATCCTCCGTCTTATTAAAACTATTCCTGATTACCCTTGTCTTTTCACCACTTATATTCCATACAATCCCGTTTAACAAAAGCGCTGAGGTTTACCAGCATTGACTGCAGCCTAGTGGTAGAGTTGGATAGCAATACTATCTCGTCGGTGTAGTCCAAGTCGCCGACATTGAGGCCTCCAGTGGGATCAATTCTATTCTCCGGCTTATTAAAACTTTTTGATTGCCTTTGTCTTTTCACCACTTATATTCCATACAATCCCGTTTAAAAAAGCGCTGAGCTTTACCAGCATTGACTGCAGCCTAGTGGTAGAGTTGGATAGCAATACTATCTCGTCGGTGTAGTCCAAGTCGCCGACATTGAGGCCTCCAATGAGATCAGTTCTATCCTCCGTCTTATTAAAACTATTTCTGATTACCCTTGTCTTTTCACCACTTATATTCCATACAATCCTGTTTAACAACAGCGCTGAGGTTTACCAGCATTGACTGCAGACTAGTGCTAGAGTTGGATAGCAATACTATCTCGTCGGCGTAGTCCAAGTCGCCGACATTGAGGCCTCCAGTGAGATCAATTGTATCCTCCGTCTTATTAAAACTATTCCTGATTACCCTTGTCTTTTCACCACTTATATTCCATACAATCCCGTTTAACAAAAGCGCTGAGTTTTACCAGCATTGACTGCAGCCTAGTGGTAGAGTTGGATAGCAAGACCATCTCGTCGGTGTAGTCCAAGTCGCCGATATTGAGGGCCTCCAGTGGGATCAATTCTATTCTCCTTTTTCTTTGCTTAGTTGAAACTTTTTGATTGCCTTTGTCTTTTTCACCACTTATATTCCATACAATCTCGTTTTAAAAAGCGCTGAGCTTTACCAGCATTGACTGCAGCCTAGTGGTAGAGTTGGATAGCAATAGCTCGTCGGTGTAGTCCAAGGTCGCCGACATTGAGGGCCTCCAGTGGAGATCAATTCTATCCTCTCGTCTTCTTAAAACTATTTTCTGATTACCCTTGTCTTTTCACCACTTTATATTCCATACCAATTCCTGTTTTAACAACAGCGCTGAGCTTTACCAGCATTGCCTGCAGCCGTAGTGCCAGAGTTTGATAGCGATACTACTCTCGTCGGCGTAGTCCAAGTCGCCGACATTGAGGCCTCCACTGAGATCAATTGTATCCTCCGTCTTATTAAAACTATTCCTGATTACCCTTGTCTTTTCACCACTTATATTCCATACAATCCCGTTTAACAAAAGCGCTGAGTTTTACCAGCATTGACTGCAGCCTAGTGGCAGAGTTGGATAGCAATACTATCTCGTCGGCGTAGTCCAAGTCGCCGACATTGAGGCCTCCAGTGAGATCAATTCTATTCTCCGGCTTTTTAAAACTAATTTTGATTACTCAATCAACGGCGTAGCTGGAGAGCGTATGAGACAGTATAGTCTCGCGTTAAACAAGTCTTTATAGAAAACTCCGTTGAGAAGAAGATATAGTCGCGTATTTCAGCGCTCTAGTACATCGTTCCGATCACCCGAACCAGCTTATCGGGAAGGCTTTCTGCCGTCGCGACCAATTTTTCACCATTCGGCAGCTACTACAAACTCGCACTGAATTCCGTCACCAGTACGTTGGTTGCATTTGTCGACTTGCGAGGCACCTTCGACTCAGTCGAACGCAGATCACTATTGTTATATATAATGTTTTAGTAATAAACTTTATTTGAAAAAAAATATCGAGTTAATTTGCTCAACCGATCTCAAATACTGCATTTTTGGTGCTGAAATGACACAATGCAACGGCTGATTGTGCCATATTGTTGGTGGAAAAATATTATTGCTCCAACTGCCCTTTTCGCTTTGAACAGCAATGAAATTTGAACTACTGACGTTGTTCTTCTGTTTATGGTTTGTCGATGCAACTGCTCAAGATCGCTACTATCAAGTTTCAAATACTGGTAAGTGAGCGATTTTGATTTCTTAGTACCGATTTTGGTTGACAACGACAGACGAAGATATCGAGAGGTTTGTACTGAACGTCTCGTTTCTACTAAAATTTTGTATTTAAATATCGCTGTCTCAGATTCCCCTGTTGCACTGGTGCGGCATGTATATATAACATGAGCCCCAAATCTAAACAACTGCTTTATAGAAGAGTGCAAACGAATAATTCAGAGAATTACAATCCTGGAGAATTGCATTCACGGGAATTGAGCGAACAAACATTGACATGTGTTTTCTGCAGAGAAATAGTCCTTATATCATATTTTTTTTATTTTTTTTATTAAATACTTCTGGGAAACAGCCAATGTTCCGTGTAGTGATCACACAAATAATAATGCTAGCGAAACGTCAATTCGCTAGTTAGAATATCACCACAACCATCCAACCGTTTCAAGCGGGTCCATGGTGTAGTGGTTAGCACGTCTGCTGCGCACGCGGAAGGCCCGGTGTTCGATTCCCGGTGGACCCATTGTTTAGCTTGAGCGGCATTTAACAAAAATAGCTAACATAGCTTATATTTGGTGAGCCCGACGTGATTCCCGTGCAGATCAGTCTATGCGAAAAGTAATGAGCTGAAAAAGGCCTTATCCGCAGCTGGCCACGGGGGTTGTGTAGTGATCACACAAATAGTAATGCTAGCAAAACGTCAATTCGCTAGTTCGAATATCACCACAATCATCCAACCGTTTCAAGCGGGTCCATGATGAGTGGTTAGCACGTCCACTGCGCACGCGGAAGGTCCGGTGTTCGATTCCCGGTGGACCCATTGTTTAGCTTGAGCGGCATTTAACAAAAATAGCTAACATAGCTTATAGTTCGCTAATGGGACAATGGGGCGCTTTGCGCGGAATTATTCTTGTTTTCCTATTTATAAAAATTATACAACTAAAAGCGATTACATGCCATGACGTTCTCGATATACTAAGCTTAAGCCTCAGCCTAAGCTTAGGTCCTTATATGAGACATACACTAAGCCTAAGCCGCTCTCCGAACCCCCGCTCTCGATTGTTCAATTTTCTAATGATATAACATATTGCCCCTCAGGGTTACCTGGGCCAAATTAAGTGATAAGTGTCCACGAGGGTCAGAGGTAGAGGTTTAAACTCTAAAGGGTAAAATTCTTTCACGACCTATATAAACCCCTAACGCGCACACTCTCTCTCCACGAAGCAATCTATATATTTTGGTTGGGCGATTTGATTTAAATCAACGTTTGATAATACTTTAAGCATTATATAGTATGATATGTTTATTACCGTTGGGTTTTATAGACACTAGGCCCTAGCAAATATTAATTCAAAGAAGTGACAATTCAAAGTAAACTTCACAACGAAAGCATTCATCTACTGTCGGTTTTGCCCAAATTCTGCACATCGAGCCATAGGTATTTCGTCCATTAGCTCAATTTCTGTAGAAATATATTTGGTAAAATATACAATTTTTGTTGCCAAAGTTTTTTAATCCAAATGTTTTATCTAAATTAATTACATAGCTAGTTTTGCTGCATGCAAAAGATGAACACTTTATTTCAACACCTATAAATCGGAACCTGTCGATGAGGGAATTTGAATTATTTCCTTATTCGATGTATTTATGAGTTAGCATAACCATGCATGCATGTTCGTCTGTAACTGGCCTTATTGAGGAGCTGGTATTGAATAACACTCATTTTCATGCCTACATCGAGTCAAATTTAGCTGTGATCGTTTGTTTGTATTGGTATTCCTACTAATTTATATCGGTAGTAAAATCTCTAATTCAGTACAATTTGTTAGCATTTTTTAAACTTTATGGAGTGTAGTGATCACTTGGCGTGAGTCCTTGAAATTGATATTTTGCATCTAGATCACGGTTGATAACTCGGCTAAATTTTGTAGCTTCGTTATACTTTTGCTATTACTTAGCAATCTAATTTTACACTTAATGATCAAATTTTAATGCTATTAAACTATGATGGAATAAGAATTATTGCAAGAGAAGCATGATCCTTACCCTTCCAATGGTGTCTTCGCTTCATATAAAATATTCCACGCCCTTGGACCAAAAAAAAAATAAAAAATACGACCCTTATCAAAATTAAACTGGAATACCTTTGCTTCGCAATATCTACTATATCAATGTTTGTGCGAGATTATAAATTTCAGATAAAGTTAATGCAGTTGCAATCGGCAACGAATGGGATTTTCAATGTCCCCATCTACAAATTCCAATTGACTCTACAAACGACGTCTATCGTCGATCCGCAAAATTACGCAAAGCCTTACCACAGCAATCATTGACAAAAACAGCAGTAACAAGGAGCTGTAACGAGCTATTCGGCGTCAACTGCAAAAGTAACATCGTATCCAGACAAAATTTGAAATCTACAACTGCCATCACACCAACCAATTATTCGCCTATGATCTCGGTGCACTGGCTTCACAATGGTCGTGAGCTTTTCTCAATTAGGAACGGTGACATTATACTTGGTCACGGTGGGACCGATGGCAAGTCTCCACCACTATTGGCATCGACTCGGAACGCAATTGGGACTAGCTATGTAGTTAGTGCAACGCTGGGTCGCTACAACGTTTACTACGACACTGTCGTTGGTGAATTTACACTACATATTAATTCGGCGAATCCTAGCGACTCAGGACTTTGGCAATGTATCGTACGCTATCGTCAGCAGCGGCCGAAAACGACTAAAAGCAAATTATTATTGACTCAAAAAACAGCTAAGTCTCAGCGGAAAAAGCGCGGTGGAAAGTTCCGAACGGAAAAATTTATTCAAAACATTAATAATAAAAAATATTTGTTGAACTATTATTTAATGGAAAATTCGACCAAATATAGCCGGAAAAATCACCGTCAACGACATTATCATCGTTTGCGACATCGAAAAAAGCGTAACGGCACATCAAAAATTACGAAAAAAAGTTTTAAATTCCTTGACGTTTTTAGCCCTCTCGTGGTAGGTCCTGAGGCGAAAACTGATGAAATTTTACACAATGACCGTCTATTTCTTACACTCTCAAATAGTACACAGTCGAACAATAATTCATATCGAATATCTTACGCTGTTGATGAATTTAACGATTATAGTAAGAGGTCAGCCTTGCATCTCAGCCTTAACAAAAATTCCGCTGGAACTTGCCACCAGCTGCCTCTCATATCGTCAACCCGAATGTTGATTTCAATTATTATCGCTTTGGTGTTTGAAAATCAAGCGTTATTAAAATGCACTTTTGTTTTAGCTGTATATTCGCTTTTTTCGAATATTTATGTTTCAACATTTTTGTAATAAATTTCACACAATTTTTTGTAATATTTCTTACTGTTAAATCGCTATAATTATGTGTTCGTATTTATTTCTCTTTAATATTTCATTGCTACGAAGTCCAGTGCAACCTTTAGTAGATCCCACGTCTCGTCGCTTGTCTGAGGTCACTCGGTTTTACCATTGATTTTCCCAAAGACTCATCAGTTTAGTAGGGTCGTGTATACTTCTAAGAAATCACTAGGTAACATGGCGTGTGTACCCTAGGTTCTTGAACACATTTTTCAAAGTCATAATTTCATAAATCTCCTTTTTTCCGAGAGAACGCTATAGTTGAAATTTTTATCTCCTTAATAGTCTGATCATATTTCAATTCATATCTGCCATGTACAATTGCTGCATTTATATATTTGTTGTGGAGCTATTTATTGTATGATGTTCGCTCATTTTATCATCGACACGACATTTTTTAAAAATTTGGATAATTGAATTCGGAGATGGAAAAGGGCTAGCTGCGGAATCGAAGAATTCTCACTAGACCGCACTACGGTGAAAAGGATGGGCGTCCGTATATTTTTTCTCTGTAAACAGGATTTCGTTATCTCAGAGTAAACCGATATGGACATGTGAGGGCTCATATGAAAGCTACAATACTCTAGATGTGCCTTTTAGAAGTTTCATTCTGATTCGACACACCCACGTTCCACCACAGGGGGTCAAAGGGATTTACCCAAGGGTATTTTTGGGTCATTTTTAGGCCATTTTTGGGTCATTTTTGCTCATAACTCGGCAATCCTTGAGCCGATTTGAATCAGTTTGATATAAAAATATGTGTCCTGCGATGATTTATTTATGGGTATATAAACTGTTTTGGTCGGATCCCTATGGGGCATGGTAGACTTTAGCAAATGGTAAAATTTTGTCAAGGTGTAGCTATGTAACCACGCAAGCAATTCGAACGAAATTTGGTGTGTGAATAGCGCCACTGCGGAGCTACCTGTAGGTGTCAACAGATTTGATGTGGATCAATTGATATTTGAGGGTAAATTTGGGCCCGACGCCATATATAGTCATATGTGACATTATTACTTCTAACGGTATATTAATAGATTTCTGTCTCAAAATAAGTTCATATGGGTTTTCCTGAGTGCTGATCTCAAATCTTCACTGTATTTAAGCGTATCTTTTCGTGTAGAGGTAGTTATGTGAATGGGCGAGACAAGGCGAGTGTAGCGAAAGGGACGTGTGTTATGCGGTCTGTATCAAATTGTGCTTATGTTTTCTGTGCTACTATGCTTTTGTTAAGATTCTAATATATATACATAGATTACATAGACATGTAGTTTACGGCTCGTTAGCAGTTCTGAGGTAGAGTTAAGCTTCGTAGGGTGCGTATTAGATATCTGACTATCAGGTTTGCTGCATCTATGCCTTATTGAAAAGCAGATTAATATTTTTGGTAAGTTATATCTTTGTTTCGTAACAGGAATATATTTTTAATGAGTTGATCCATTGTACGTTAACGTTACAGTTTCTCATTTCTCCGAATTCATACACTTGGCATGTCGCCAAGATTCTAGTTTTGATTTTTACCGTGCGAGAGAGATACATAGAACCGCGAGTGCATTAGGGAAGAGTATGACACTTCCCTGCACTCACACGTAAGCCCTTGTTTGATGATACGGGAGTTTTCGGCATGATACCCCAATTTCTGTGGGATCCCAGCTACCTTCCCAGAAACTGGGGGGTCAGTGCACTCGACCCCCAGAACTGGGGTGTCAGGCCGAAAACGCCTGTATCATCAAACACGGGCTTACTTGTGAGTGTAGGAAAGTGTCATACTCTTCCGTAATGTGCTCTTGATAGAACGAATTAAACAATAATATAAACCCAGATCTGTAGAATCAGAGGTCAATCCTGTAGCTTTTCCTTTAGCTCTATTCAAGTTAAAGGTGCATCATCGTCGACAACGAATTTCAATTAAATTCTGTATTCTATCTTATAGCGGTGAATATGTTGGCAATGTTATTTTAGATAGGCGTAAAACTCTGGGATTTTGCTTTTATCACAACCATCAGTCTGTGACATTGTTTTCGGATTTTGTACAACTACGTAAGATACATCTTTGTCCTTGCTGTTATTTGGATTACGGTATAACAGTAGTTCTGTTTGCTAAAGTCACAAACTTAACGTGTATATTTTGCAGTACCATTAACAGTAAAGAATATTCAAATTATGAATCTCGGACGTTGTTGTGGAGTGTCCCTGCAAAAGTTAAGTATCATCCCTTTAACTGATGCGTTTGCTCTGGCGCAACTTAATACGGTATGAAATAGTGCAATCACTCAAGTGCTTTGGTATCATCATCTGCTGGTTGTGGTTCGCTGGCCTTGGTGTAGTCGTAAGGATCCGAGTAACAGCGCCGCTCTCAGTAGTTAGCGAGCGCAACTTTAACGTAAACGGCTCAGTCTCTGCAACGGTTTGTTCAACGCTAGTCGAAATCCACAGTAATTATTAAGTAAAGGCATAAAATCCAATTTTCATGTATTAAAGTTGCTTTTCCAGTTATTAAAGACCAATTTTTACGGTAGCTGGGAATTTAGACACTTAGTATGATTACTACTAAGATACAATTACACCAAGTGTGCAGATGTGGCGTAGCACACAGGAGTGACGTAGGAATCAAACATAGTTCGATATGAGCCCTCACATGTCCA
>JASANE010021830.1:0-35669 GCA_030248225.1 Trileptium ribeirensis
CCCATGTTTTTAATAAATTTTTTGAACGGTAGCTAGTTACGCGTATTACCACATGCCGGCAGTGTCAGGCACACCGTGTCTTCTGGCAGTTTTATTGACACTGTTCGGAATTATTTGAGCAATGTTCATATGGACTAGATACAAATATCGAGAATTTAGGAAAAACTCCACAGGACAGTTGACTAATAAACGCCATTCGCTACAGACGGTGTCTGTTATAGTTAATTCGCGCCAAATTGGTAGCTAAGGGTGTGTACGACACTGTCTAGAAAAAAATTTAATAGCTAAGGGTGTGTCGTACACCCTCGGCATTTGATTTACAGTATGGGTGTCACCCTGACTGTCTATACGGTAGGGTCGCGACTACAGGGGGTCAAAAGTTCCAAACAGCGGGCAAATTATAACGTGAACGCCGCATAAGGAGGGGGGCGTGTACTGTCACACTGCCACATGCCTATACCACTGATATATCTTGTTCAAACTTACAATTCCATATACTAGATGGTACGCTGTGATCGTTGGGTCGACATTGGTAGTTTAGATCAAAAAATAGCAAAAAATAGCTTAGATTAGCTAAGTAATTCGTGTATAATATAAACAATTCTTGATATTTTAAATAGCACTGTCGTGAAAGCTAGATTTTGAATTGTACTTGCAATCAAATGAACCGATTAGTAGGAAACTATCGTGGGCTTCTAGCCGACATCACTAAGGTCTATCCTTGGCCAATTTCATATACGTAATTGTGGTAGTTCTGTAACACACTTCAAACTAACGCAGCAGCATTAATGTTTGATGTGACCTAGGGTTTTCAACCCAACTGTTATAATACTGATTATAATAATACGGAAATATTAGTGACATCTGCTATAATCCAGCCAACACCTGATACTCGACGCTATATGTTTGTAGCTCGGCCACCTAGAATATCCTTCAAGTATTCAGTTTAATGCACAAACCGGTGGCTTGAACAGGCATTAACCACCACAAGTATGCGAAGTACTGCCATATAGCGTCTTTGTATCAAGCGACAGTGAGTACAATAATATTTTGTTCTTACTGTTGTCAAATATTATTCTACGGGTATATCAACAACAACCATGAGATACATAAACTCAGCGTATCACATGAGACATATATCAACACCGACAATCGATTGTGCCTAGTTAATGTAGTAACTACGTAGATAGAAGCTCATTAGTACCTTTATACACATTATGATGTTAATTATTATTTGAATATCCTGAAATTGAATAGCATTTATGTCTACTTTTGTCTGGATATTCTTTGTTGTGCCGTTAAATAAGCAACTAAACGCGATGACAATAACGATAGCCCTATAGCGCAATTTGTGCAAACAAAACCGTTTTAGGTTCGATTTGGGTTTCGTTTATACAAAATAGAAGATGACATTATTGTCCCTCTCGTTGTTTCGACACTTAAAAAATAGCCTTTTTCAATAAACGAATTGGATCGCAGAAAATGAGGCAGCAACTATCTTTTAGCTTTTAGCTTCGACGGGTTTTGTACAATTTTAATGGAATGAATATTGACATTGTGTAGTGATTGCACTTTACTCATCTATTATTAACGAGTTTTCCGTAAAGCGAAAGCGATAGCGCCAGATTGTATAATGTTGCCAGAGAGCCGTGTTGCACTGCGTCAAAATTGGGTTAGTAATTCAACATCGGAATCCAGCTATGTTAAGCAATCTTTGATAGATATGTAAATTTTTAGGTCATTTTGGGAAGATTAGGGACTTTCTTCTAGCATGAACTTTCTTGAAGCGACGAGACAGTAATTTTCTATACGCCGTGAGGGACAGCGTATGCAGCAATGACAATACGTTAGTACGTCAGGCAGAAATTTTGACCTACCGAAAACCTGACAAGACACTTTGCATGAGAATAGTAAAATGTTATAAAGGTGGCACTTCAGGTTTCTGAAGCTAATTTCTTAGGTATATATTTTTAATGTTTGTGTTTTGTGTTTTTCAGAAATTTTGACCTACCAAAAATCTCCCTAAATCTACGACCATTAAACGCTTTGCATTAAAATATAAAAATGTTACGAAGGTGAGACTTCAGGTTTCTGAAGCTAATTTCTTAGGTATATATTTTTTTAAGTTTGTGTTTTGTGTTTTTCAGAAATTTTGACCTACCAAAAATCTTCCTAAATCTACGACCATTACACGCTTTGCATTAAAATATAAAAATGTTACGAAGGTGACATTTCAGGTTTCTGAAGCTAATTTCTTAAGTATATATTTTTAAGTTTGTGTTTTGTGTTTATAAGAAATTTTGACCTACCAAAAATCTCCATAAATCTACCACCGTTAAACGCTTTGCATTAAAATATATAAATGTTACGAAGGTGACACTTCAGGTTTCTGAAGCTAATTTCTTAGGTATGTATTTTTAAGTTTGTGTTTTGGGTTTTTCAGAAATTTTGACCTACCATTTTGAATTACGTTTGCTTTCTCTTAAGCTGCGTAATAATATTATTATTGGTTCAGAAAGATCCTGATAACTGGAAACGTCGTATCCTGAATTTAACCGAGTTTCGAACAAGGGTGTAGGTATTCTTGATAAAAATTGATTTGTTGATTCTTTCTGGGGTGGTGTTGCAAACCCGAATCCAGCAAAATTCAAGTTCAAAAGCACCCTCTGAGTCCGTCTGAGGTTCTCATTCATTATTGCTACAGTGTATACGCTACACATATTTTTAATTTTTTGTAAACAGCTACATATATTCTTGATGGCACATTATCGGCTTCAAATTACACATTTCTATCTTATCAATCAACCCGAACAAAGCGAAAAAGCTTTGTTGAATTTCTACGTCTTAGTTTAAATCTGCTTTGTTAATGTATGTCAGTTTAACCACTATAAAAAAGCTTTAATTTAATGCCTTTAATTTAAGGTTCGCATACATATGTATATATATATCGTTTTAAATGTTTTAAGCTTGTACGTATTGTATTGTATTTTAATATAGAATGTTAAATTACATTGCTTCCCATTAAAAAAGATATAATTTTCGATTCTGGCTATCGTGGCTTACTAGAAAAATATATATATTTTATAATCCGATTAAATGATGTGGGACATTAACATTATTAATTATTTTTTTATGAACTTGGTCCGTTTTGAATTCAAAATTTTTCGACCGGCAAACAGTTGCGGATTACACCAATGTGTGACAGCGCAGCGCACAAAATTAAATCCCCAATGAGTATGCTTCGATTAATAGACAGAGAGTAGAATGTGTATGTTATTTATTGACATTTTTCCAGATTATTGTATAGGACCTTGTTTGACTAATATGCTCCGTTTAATTTTGTAATTCTCGCTTCCGCAACATTACCGGGTGCTTTGATGCTAAGATTTTTACTTAAATATTGTTAAATTGTTTAAACTGTAAAATTTATTCATACGTTTTAAAAATGCAAAGTCTCTTAGTTAAATGTCGGTGGGTATTGCAAGAGTTCAGGGATTATGGTCTGACAAACGGTGAACCCTAACTTCGTTTGGCTTATTCTTTTTCATTTTGATTGTCAATATCGCTACTAATGGATAGCTGCTAACACATGTTCATTTGGGGCGAGGGTTACCCTTATAAGGCACTGGATTTCCCCCTGACAGGTTAGTTGACCCTCCCAGGCGCATCGCAATCGTAGAACCCATATTCGCCGATGCGCCGGATCCCCTGGACCGGCTACTCCCTGGGACCTCAGTCCTTGAGCATGTATGCTATACTGATCGGGCTTGTTATACTGCAGCTGTAACACTGGCTGATTACAGAAGTAATTGGTGTAACAATGCACAAGATTTGGGAAGCATAATTTTTATCCAGCACACAGTTTCCGTTATATTCGGCTTTTAAAGACTTACTTAGATTATTGTGTATATATTGCCCCTAAGATTAGACACAGCTCATAAAATTAAGCCAAACTCATATAGGTATACAGTACCAAGGTAGAGTCGAAAACGCATAAGTTTTCAGATTTTTGTTGGGTCTTAACAAAAAATATCTACTTAGCCTTATTTCTAGAAGCCATTGGTACACCAGCAGTGTGTAAATTATTCTTGGTTCAGGTATAAAATCTCAACGTTTAAGAACTGACTGTTAAATGTTTAAATTAACTTTTTCAAAGATAAAACAATAAGGTTGCAAATTGCAAAAACACCTGTGGTAAATCCAACGGATAATTCCTTCTTTCTCTGTACAAATAGGCTGCTTATATTAATTGAAATTTCTTTTTAAAACAAGACAGCGTACCATAACCTTTTTATGTTTCTTGGATTCTATCTGTAGATTCTGGTGAGAAAATCAATAAACACGATTGTGCTGTGTTGACAGTCAAAAATAATGTCAAATTTAGGATCATAGCGCTAAGTAGGCTGTTCACGCTTGACAGCTAAACTGAACATCTATATTGCGACTCTAGATGCATATCTAAGTTTTGTTATAAACATATTACTTCAATTAGCTGCTCTCCCTTCCTATAGTCTTGGCGTGGTCTTGAAAAGTTTTAAAATTGTTCACTTTACAAAGGGACTCAGTGGCGGACTAACCCCACTGCTCATCTAGTTACCTAATACCGACAACACATCATGTCTTGCATTGTATTGCACCAGAATTCTTGTCTGACATAGCCATATCCGTCAGCGACAAACAAATGTATTTTCAGCTTCCCCTGAGCGAAATCAATGCAGTGCTTTGTGAATCCAAGCTATCTAATTATTTCTTTAGTTTCTGTCCTCTTTGTATGCTACCAATAAGCGGCTCTTCTTCGACAAACACTAGGTTTGCATTGTACTTGCGACATAGTCTTGTCGCAAAATTTGGGCTTTAATAGAAACAACCCGGCTATAGTATACACATTACATATAATATATCTATATAACTACATATGAAAGCGGTATAGATATAGTTTTATGTGTTGATACAAAGAAAAATAACTATAATTGTCCTTGTAAATAATTATTAATGTTCCATCTGGTGAAAGCTCGTTTTTATCATAAATATTCAAAGACCTATCATCGACTATACCCGGTTAGTTGCAGTAGTTGAGTATTATCACTCAGCCAGGTGTGCCCGTTACAAAAGACTAATGCAGTATTGGACATCTGCGTAATTTATTAAAGAGATTAAGTATCAATTTTTTGGTGTTCCGTTTTTACCGAAAGCCAACGATATGATGGTATCGATTATGTGTAAAGTTTTAGTTTTTGTTCTGTAATATTGAATACTACAATTTCTCTGCATTTTTTGCCACGAACATTGTGAAGCGCAGAGCAGTTAGGAGGAAAATAATTATGGTGCCGATATATTTTGGAAATTATATTGGATACACTCTTTGATACTAACAATATACAAAGATGATTATGTTTTTAATGTTATATTTGCGTACGCTAAGTATAGACATATCGGAAATACGATTCTTTCAGCAATACGTTGTTAACAACAAATTACCGTCGTGTGTAGGGTCGGGTAGCAGCTGGCCTAGAACAGAAACTTCACGCCGACGTATAAAAACCTTCTCTCAGCCAAAATTTGGGTTTTCCATTGAACCCCCTCCCGGGCCGAAATTAAGCAGTTTTGAAGGTACAGCTATAATTTCGGTACCTATTCGACTGAGCTGGATCAGAAAATATTCATTTTGTCCAGTTTTAGGGCAAAATCTTTCCAATTTCTTTTGGGTTGTCAATAGTCCTCTGTGGATCTAAATTTTCAAAAATTCATTCTCGATAGATTCATAATTTTATATATCATTTGAACCGCAATAACGAGCTGAGCCGGAGTAGCATTACCTGAATAGGCTCAGGGTTTATTACAGTTTTTGTGAAATGCTAAGCCTAAGGCTATACTAAGCCTTAGCTTAATCCAAAGTCGTCAACCCATGAACTGATTCATGTTGCACTCAATGCGGGTGTAATAATATATAAAATTAAACATTTATCCAGAAAATTTTTTCGACAATTTTGGGTACCCTTAGGAACACAAAAAACAGAAAAGCATTTTTTGCCCTAAAACTGACTGTAATGGATCCTTTCTGATCGATTATAGGGGTATCTTCGAAATTGAGTAATTTTTGCCTTGATCCTAAAGCAAAAGACCCTTGTTTAATAAAAATAAATCAGAAATGGAGCAGACGCTGCTTATATCGAATTTAAAATTTTCTGTTAAACCGTAGACAAATATTGATCACCATATATTACACTTAAAATTTTTACAAACTGACGAAATGCGATTAATGTGAAATTTGTGAGATATTTTCTAACCTAGCCCCAAGCCAACATATTAGTCTGTTGTCTAGGCTTATGAAAGCAATATAGGCCTAATCCATACATGCTCAAGTTCAGAGGTCCCATAGAGAGTACCGCCTCCTCGAGAGGAAACCCATAGGCAACTTTTTTTGTGCGACCACTCCCTGCGCCGCTGCAGGCCTGAATATGGTTGGTTCTTCTTTTGTCAGAAATATCGATTTTTCAATTTTCTGCAAGTTATTGTATGTTTTGCCTTACAGAAGTGTCTATTAGGATTATCAAACACGCTGACTACTATGGTTTTGTTAACTAAAGTCCAACATGACTATATTGTACCTTTTTATGGGGTTTCAAAGATTTTATGGTCGACGGACGAACTCTATTTTCAAAATGTGAGTTTTCTATTGTTTGGTTATGTAGCGAAGCTAGTCCTAATAAGTTTCAACAAGAATCCGTATTATGTATAATGTAGCTCTCAGGACCTAGGACTCAGCTCACCACACAAGCTTAGTATAAACCTCCAAGAAATATCGAGGACACTGGACTTTCTGAGCAAAATCAGTCACGGCTAAGTTAACTAATTCAATCTTAAACACAGAAAGCTAGGACGCACCCTCACTAAAAACCTCTCTTATTATGCCCCAAGGTTATTACTATGGTCAAGAATAAACAACAGTTGAAACGGTGAGAGCCACCGTGAGGTCTAATAGTACTATAGGGCAACCAGAGTTAAAATTCTCACAAATCAAGGAAGGTGATAAGCGCCCTCCCAACAAAATCTACCTTGTAATATAGGAAGCGAATAATTCGTCCTTCCTCACACAATAACTTTTATGCTAGTGTAAATTAATTGAAGAGCTACTTACCAGCTGCGGTTTCTTCGCAAGTTAACTCGCCTATAGGTATACAAAGTTACGACTATGCAGCATATGTTCCCCAAGCTATCCTTAAGTATATTATGTAACAGTGTACCCAAGAGAACAATTGTTGAAAACGGTGAGTGTGACCGTGAGGTCTGATAATAGACAGATAAATCTCCAACCAATACAAGCTAAAAGTACCGAAAGGAAGGGAATTAGCGTCCTTCCCTGCTATACACTTAACTCTTAAACCACCAGAAGACGACCAAACGTCTTAGGTAATAGGGTACCACAGTTACTCAAACTCCACCACTAGTTTCCCAATTGCTACCGTGTTACAGTGTGCTTACACTCAACACTTAAGAAAAATTTCAACATAAATAATAATAGAACTACTTACTAGCGGCAACTGCTTCGGAGAGAACTCGCCGACTAAGCTGTGCAACTCGTTTATATACCTAAGAGCCTTCCCTAGATGTAGATTTCCCCAGACCTACGAATTCTAGTAAGACCACCCACCTAACAAAATTTGAAGTGCTGCGTCGATGGTATGTGCTTTTAAAATGATTTTTCAACACTCAACTGTGGCAAATATTATAATGTTATACAAAAACACTAACAATCTTAAACCACCTAGGGTGTTGCTACAAAAATAATTTATAAATACTACTATAGTATGTGCTTTCAGAACGACTTTGCAAAAATTAATTGTAGAAAGTTGTTAAACACTTGTGCGATCAGATTCAGAAATTTACAATTTATTAAAACTATTAGGAACACATCATTAGTTTGCTTCGCGGACGGGGATAAATGTGACACTTTCTGGTTGTCAAAAAAACAAGGAATGTAACTTCATACAATTTACACAGCTGAATTATCATATTCCCGGGTAGACATATCGTATATTTAATTTTTCCCAAGAACATCAACTTGTACATCAACAAAAAACGCTAATATGAAAGGTTATGCAGCATTCACAGAAAAATGCGTGCAAAAGCCGGGCAGTTTTGTCTCTTACAGCCGTCCGTAAGAGACAAAAATCTCTTAAGGCTGGCTGTATAATATTTTAGTTTCATACAGATAGCTATAAGACACTTTTGTCCCTTATGACCAGCTATAAGAGACAAATGTCTCTTATAGCTACCCGTAAGGTTTTGAAGTCTTTTACAGTTGGCTTTAAGAGACTTTTGTCTTTAACAGCAATGCATTACAAACTAAAATCTGTTATAGCTGTCTTTAAGATACTTTTGTCTCGTATGGCCAGTCGTTAAAGACTTTTATCTCTTGTGGCCAGCTCTAAAAGACAAAAATCTCTTACAGACGGTTGTAAGAGATTAAAATATCTTACAATTGGCTATAAGAGACAAAAATGTCCTATAGCTATCTGTATGAAACTAAATATTATACAGACAGCTTTATGTGATTTTTGTCTCTTACGGACGGCTGTAAGAGACAAAACTGGCCGGTTTTTGCACGCATTTTTCTGTGAATGCTGCACTAGCTGTGTCATAAAGGGCCACTATTTGACTCCATAATATAAGCAAAGTCGAAATACGTCAATCCGGAGATGAGTTATGAGTAACAGCGATAGACAAACTAAATTGTCATGATTTTCGTCTTAGCGCTCTCAGTGAAACTGGGTTATTTGTAGTCAAATACAAAATTATTTTGTACACAGAAATGGTTGCATATGTTTTTACACGTCTACTTTCTGAGTTCTTTTTAATCATTCTTTTTCGAAATTTTGACAATATTTTAAGCATTTATACGGACATTGTTTCATAAAACATCCCTTAACCTAATTTTTATTCTGACGTTTGTACTTAAGCAAACACTGGCTGAAAACCAATAAATAAGTTAAATTTAATTCGGGGTTTACATGTCAAAAGCTTTGTTATAATATTCTAATTTTTGTATGTTACAGCTGGCTGTAAGAGACAAAAGTTTCTAACAGCTAGCCATTAGAAACAAAAATCTGTTACAGCAATCTCATTATTGATATTGGTGCGCCCTCAAGCTTGATATTGGTGCCCCGTCCATATTGATATTGGTGCCCCATGCAATATGATATTGTGCCCCTGCAGCTTGATATTGGTCCCTCCTGCAGTTTGATACTGGTTCACCCTCTAGTTTGATATTGGTGCCCCTCCAGCTTGACATTGGTCTCTCATCCAGTTTGACATTGGTGCCCCTCCAATTTGATATTGGTGCCCACGCCCCAGTTGAATATTGGCCCCCTCCAGTTTGATATTGGTGCCCCACACAGTTAGATATTGCCCCCTCCAGTTTGGTATTGGTGCCCTCTTTAGTTTGATATTGGTATCCCTCCAGATTGATATTGATGCCCCTCCAGGTTGATATTGGTGCCCCCTCCAGTTTGATATTGGTACTGTGTCGATTTTGATATTGGGGCCCTCTCTAGTTTGATACTTGTGCCTTCCTCCAGTTTGATATTAATGTCCCCTCCAGTTTGATATTGGTGCCCACTCCAGTTTGATATTGGTCCCCCTCTCCAGTTTGATATGGGTGGCCCCACGACATTTGCCCCCTCCAGTTTGACAAGTTTGATATTGGCCTCTTCCAGTTTGATAGTGGTGCCCTTCTCTAGTTAGATATTGGGCCCCCCTCCGGTTTAATATTGGTACCCCCTCCAGTATGATATTGGTACCTCCGCCCAGTTTGATATTGGTGTCGCCTCCAGTTTGATATTGGACTCCTCCAGTTTGATATTGGCCCCCTCCAGCTTGATATTGTGTGCTCCTCAAGTTGATATTGGTACCACGCTCCAGTTTGATATTGGTGTCCCTCTTCAGTTTGATATCGGGGCCCCTCCAGCTTGATATTGATGCCTCCTACATTTTGAAATTGGTGCCTCCCTCCAGTTTAATAATAGTGCTCCCTCCAATGTAATATTGGTGCCCCCTCCAGTTTAATATTGACCCCTCCTGTTTGATATTGCCCCCGACTCCAGTTTAATAGATTACCATCAATTCCATTTGTATCACAAACTATAACGTGGCATTGAGTTTTATTATAAGCGTTTCTTGTTAGAACGATTATTTTTGGTGTGATCTGAAAATACCTGCCCAGAGCTGGGGAGTTCACCCGGGAAAACTAAAATTTATTTGGGACATAACTTTGGTGGAAACGCCAAAATCCTGGCCTGCCTCTGTGGAAACCCAAATTGCCTGGTCAAATCTGTGAAATACAGGTTAGTGGTACTTTTTGTGTACAAAAACACATGACAGGATCAGGTAGCTCTGACTTCATACCAGTTGTCATACTAAGTATACTTATGTTTTTATGTGAATTATGATGGTCACGACAAAGCATAAACCGGAGGCTCCAATTTGCCCGACTGTGACCTCGCCACGCATCTTGATTCCGGTCATGCCATTTTTCACTGGTACGAAAATGTCTGCTCAGCTTGTACGAAATTTTGTTAATCAATCGCAATGAGACGCTCCAGTTGTTACTGCGCTTAAATAATGTAGAAGGGTGCTACTACTGTGCTCATGAAGCATATTAGCCATAATAGCCTTCATTAGACATATTGTCCTCCATTGCACTTACCATATTCAGTGTTCACGCTACATTCAGAACTTAGTATTCTGTCTAGACTTAGTATCTAATGGCTGTATTCCAGTGGCTTAGATTTTGTTTCAAATCTGGGGGGGGGGTTGATAAGCTTTCGGAAAAAATTCAGAATGTTATTGGTCTTCAGCTTATCGGAGCCTTACACTGGTAATAGGCCTATAGCTAGGGGGGTGGGGTAGGGGCGGGCGGTGCCCCCGCGTGTGACTATCACGATGTTACTTTTAGAAGCAAAACCAATTTTACTCTACCGACCAACGCAGTGTTTATTTAGCGTGGGCGACATACTGAATTTGTAAGAAACAGTGCGAGCGCTTTGTCACATTCCGCATTCCGTTAAATACCAAGCAGTCTATAAGTGCCGGATCGAATCTAAAGCTTTGTAAAAGTGGAGGGGGGTTGTCATAACGGCCCAACCCTGTTGTCAAAATTGTGTGGGGGGAAAGGGTTAAAACCCCCAACTTCTAAATCTACGCCCATGTGTATTCATATTGTAAAAGTGGTCACTAGCTGCACGAATTTTAGAGATTACAGCATAACGGCAACAATTCACCCAAACCAAATTTTATGATGGGTTCTTGCGGCCTAAAACATAAGGATGGTGGCCAGGGTGGAAATGGTTCGCGTTATGTTCCAGTCGTGTATACGACGATGGCTGTATGTTGAATGTGTTTATGGTTATGGCGACACCTTTGACAGCGTTTGCACGGTGATGGCCCGAAGTCTGAAGAAGTCATCGTAACCAAACAAAATTTCATTTGTCCAACAGTAATGCTGATTGCAGACACGATAATTTAAAAGCTCCAACAAGATCTTTTTTGCTCGAAAGTCACGCTTGCTGCTAAAATATCAAGAGTCATTCTAAAGTTTTGTTTATATTTTTCCCAATAAATACGCCGAATATCCGGCAATTTCAATGTGAAATATTTCCGAATCACCAAAATAAAATATTATATCGCGTCTTTGAAGATATCGACAACAAACACAATTTTATAGAACAACTGCCATAATTATTGTTTGTGTCTGCATAATTAGTGTTTGTATAAATGATTTGGCTCATTATTTCAGCAGTGACACTAGAGCGACAACACTGCGCTGCTTGTGACACAATGAAGCAAACACTGTGGAAAATTCAACAAATTCGATTAGATGGTTACAAAGCACAAACTGAATCTGAACTTTTGGACTTACAAATGTTTAGCTGGAAAAAACATAGCAGCATGCGGCAAGCCCTACTTGGGTTATTGGTATTAAACTAATGTACATTACGTCCCTCTGCCCACGGTTAAGCCCTTTGGTACGCCGAGCTGCTCATATTATATATTATGTATATCATGAGAAATTTGCTATAGCATCGCAGGTGTAAACTAATTGAATGTAATCTTAGGCAACTACAGAGCCAGTGTCCTGGCCGACGGTCCAATGGAAGGCTGACAGCCCAACGTCCGGCCGATGACTGTACAAAGGACCTACGACCAACGAACGTCTGGGTGTCATAAAGCTTTTCTAAGTTTAACTATCAGTTAGTGTTTTTAATTTGATGTATATGCAGATAAATATTTTAGAAAGTGTACATTGCAACGGCGAATGTCCCCAATCCCAACAAAGACAGACTATAACCGGGCTACCAGATTTTGTGTTGGGCGACTGCCTGTGTTGAGGAATCAAAAGAATCATCAATGAATATTGGCTCATATATATTCCTTTAAGGATAAACATATTATTTACTTGAATATTATCAGACGGTATAAAACTGTTGCATGGTGAGTATTGGTGATGAAAACAAAAAGTTTCGGTAGTCTGGCATGATGCGCTTGCTATATGTCGGTAGACGTATCGATCACTGCTGGTCGAGCAACAGTCCATAATTGCTGATTCACAGAATAATGCGTCCATCTACTCGAAAATTTTTGTTACATACGACATGTCGTACGTAGCTGTGTTACATACGACATGTCGTATGTAACCAGTGTTACATACGACATGTCCTATGTAACCAATGTTACATACGACATGTCGTATGTAACCAATGTTACATACGACATGTCGTATGTAACCAGTGTTGCATACGACATATCGCATGTAACACTGGTACATTGAACTTTAAGAAATGAACCTAATACTGTCAGTATATTTTGATCGGTTATAAAGATTTGTGCGGTCTTTATGGCGTACTTCCGGTCCAATGGATCTTTTTAAAAACTTGTTTGATAGTGGTGCCCCCTCCAGTTTGATGGTGGTGTCCCCTCCAGTTTGCTATTGGTGCCCCCTCTAGTTTGATAGTAGTGTCCCCCTCCAATTTGATATGGGCGTCGCCCTCCAGTTTGTTATTGGTGCTCCCCTCCAGTTTTATAGCGGTGTCCCCCTCCAGTTTGATATGGGCGTCCCCCTCAGTGTGTTATTGGTGCTCCAATCTTGTTTGATAGTGGTACCCCTCTGCAATTTGATGATGGTGCCCACCTCCAGATTGATAGTGCTTCCCCTCTCCAGTTTGACGTGGTGCCACGCTCCATGTTGTTATTGGTGCCACGCTCCGGGTTGATATTGGTGTCCCCCTCCAGTTTGTTATTGCTGCCCCCTTCAGTTTTATAGTGGTGCCCCTCCAGTTTGATGAGGGTGCCCACCTCCAGATTGATACTAGTGACCCCCTCCAGTTTGTTATTGGTGCTCCCCTCCTGTTTGATAGTGGTTCCCCTCTCCAGTTTGATGGTGTTGCCACCATCCAGGTTGTTATTGGTGTCACTCTCAAGTTTGATATTGGTGCTCCCCTCCAATTTAATAGTGGTGACCCCCGCAGTTTGATATTGGTGCTCCCATCAGTTTGATAGTGGTGTCCCCACCGGTTTTATGGTGGTTTCCCCTGCGGTTTGATATTGGTGTGTCCCTCCGGTTTGTTATTGGTGCCTCATCCAGCTTGATGGTGGTGCCCCCACCAATTTTATGGTGGCGCCCCCATCCAGTTTGATAGTAATGTCCCCTCCAGTTTGATGGTTGTGTGACCCTCCAGTTTGATATTGGTGTCCCCTCCTGTTTATTGTTGATGCCCCCTCCAGTTTGTTATTGCTGTCCCACCCAGTTTGATAGTAGTGTCCCTCTCCAGTTTGTTATTGGTGTCTCTCTCCAGTTTGATATTGGTGCCCCCTCCAATTTGTTATTGGTGCTCCACTCCAGTTTGATAGCGGTTCCCCTCCCCAGTTTGATGGTGGTGCCACGCTTCAGGTTATTATTGGTGTCCCTCTCAAGTTTGATATTGGTGCTTCCCTCTAGTTTAATAGTGGTGACCCCCTCCAGTTTAATATTGGAGCTCTCTCCAGTTTGATAGAGTTATCCCCTCCCGTTTTATGGTGGTTATCCTTTCCGGTTTGATATTGGTGTGTGCCTCTAGTTTGTTATTGGTGCCCCATCTAGTTTGATAGTAATGCCTCCGACCAGTTTGATGGTTGTGTGACCCTCCAGTTTGTTATAGGTGTCCCCTCCAGTTTGATAGTGGTGTCCTCTCCAGTTTGTTATTGGTTTCTCCAGTTTGATATAGGTACCCCTTCCAGTTTGATAGTAGTTCCACCCAGTTTCATATTGGTGTCCGTGTCCACTTTGTTATTGGTGTGCGCCTCCAATTTGTTATTGGTGTCCCCCTCCAGTTTCTTGTTGATGCCCGCTCAAGCTTGCTATAGGTGTCCCCTCCAGTTTGTTATTGGTGCCCACCTCCAGTTTGTTATTGGTGTCTCCAGTTTGATATTGGTGCCCCCTCTAGTTTGATAGTGGTGTTTCCTCCAATTTGATATGGGCGTCCCCCTCCAGTTTCATAGTGGTGTCCCCCTCCAGTTTCATATGGGTGTCCCCCTCCAGTTTGTTATTGGTGGTCCCCTCCAGTTTCATAGTGGTGTCCCCCTCCAGTTTGATATGGGCGTCCCCCTCCATTTTGTTATTGGTGCTCCCCTCTTGTTTGATAGTGGTACCCCTCTCCAATTTGATGGTGGTGCCACCCTAAGGGTTATTATTGGTGTCACTCTCAAGTTTGATATTTGGTGCTGCCCTCCAGTTTCATATTGGTGCTCCCTCCAGTTTGATAGTGGTGTCCCCTCCCGTTTTATGGCGGTTCCCCTTTCCCATGTGTGTTCCTCCTTTCCCATGTGATATTGGTGCCCCCCTGTACCATCCAGTTTGATAGTGATGCCCCCTGCAGTTTGATGGTTGTGTGACCCTCCAGTTTGTTATTGGTGTTCCCCTCCAGTTTCTTGTTGATGCCCCGTCCAGTTTGTTATAGGTGTCCCCTACGGTTTGTTAATGGTGCCCCTCCAGTTTGTTATTGGTGTCCCCCTCCAGTTTGATAGTAGTTTCCACCTACAGTTTGTTATTGGTGTCTCCAGTTTGATGTTGGTGCCCCCTTCCAGTTTGATAGTAGTTTCCCGTCCAGTTTGTTATTGGTGCCCCGTTCCAGTTTGATAGTAGTTCCCCCAGTTTGATATTGGTGTCCCCTTCCACTTTGTTATTGGTGAGCCCCTCCAATTTGTTATTGGTGTACCCCTCCGGTTTGAAAGTAGTGTCCCCCTCCCGTTTGTTATTGGTGTTTCTCCAGTTTGATATTGGTGTCCCCTCCAGTTTGTTATTGATGCCCCTCTCCAGTTTGATTGTAGTGCCCCCTCCAGTTTAATATTGGTTTCCATCTCCAGTTTGACTGTGGTGCTCCCTCCAGTTTAATATTGGTGTCCCTCTCAAGTTTGATATTAGTGTCCCCCTCCAGTTTGCTATTGGCGCCCCATCTAGTTTGATGGTGGTGCCCCCTCCAGTATGATATTGATGTCCCAGAATGCTATTGGCCCCCGTAGTTTGATGGAGTGAACACTTCCAGTTTGATAATAGTGTCCCTCTCCAATTTGTTATTGGTGACCAACTTCAGTTTGACAGTGGTGCCCTCTCCAGTTTGACGGTGGTGCCTTCTCTAGTTTGATATTGGTGTCCCTCTCAAGTTTGATATTGGTGCTCCCCTCCAGTTTGTTATTGATGCCGTTCTCCAGTTTGATTGTGGTGCCCCCTTCAGTTTAATATTGGTTTCCCTCTCCAGTTTGATATTGGTGCCCCCTCCAGTTTGATAGTGGTGTCCCCTCCAGTTTGATATTGATGTCCCCCTCCAGTTTGCTATTGGTGCTCCTCTCTAGTTTGATAGTGGTGTCCCCCTCCAGTTTGTTATTGGTACTGCCCTCCAGTTTCACAGTGGTGTGCCCCTCCAGTTTGATATGGGCGTCCCCCTCCAGTTTGTCCACAGAGACGATTTATGCTAGATATGGTTTCGAAACAGCATGTTATTACAACAAACTTATTTAGATCTTGAGTCGCTTGACAAAGGACTTGATAATAGCGTTCAAATATCTTTGTTAAGAAATAGATAGCACAGCTAAGGGTTAAAAATGAAAATGCCCTATGCAAACAGCTGTGTGGCCGATGTCCGTTTCGTCAACTTTTCGGTGCGCACGAGTTCCGGAGTGGTAACTGTAGCCACAAGTGGTATCCTCGCAATCGGTCATTCTCGCGCGTACGCTACCTAATTTACCTTCCCCAGGGTTTCTAGGAAGCATAAATCATCCTATCCGGGTTCGAGCACACGGCCGTTACGATCGATAGTGCAATGTTCAACTGATTGAGTCACTGGTTCAACGCAGATATAGCTAATGGCACCGATTCGAAAAATACTACATTTGTGTTTTAACATTGTCAGTTGTGCTTATCCGCTGTGAACAGGTCGACTGACGCATTTGCATTTCCAAACAAAACGTATTTTGATTATCATTGGAAACTGCGGCTTTTCATTGCTCCAGGGCTTGTGATGAAATTCCGGATAATTTTCATTATTATCACTCTGACACCTATGAAGAAATACAGTGACTTAACCTTTTTGGAACACGAATGATTGTTACCATTGCACATTTGATAAAACGGTTTGAAGTACGGACATTTACAGAATCAACTCGTTATTGATTGGAAATTTACAAATGTTTCGCAATAGATCTTTGCAATAGATGTTTCGCAGTTAGAAATGGGACCAGGCTCGAATTTAGTATTTTGAGAATGGATCAGTGTATCTCTGAAATATTTAAAGATCTCAAAAATTCCGTAGGCCGACGTACAAGCGCATTGATTTCCTCAAAAAAATGTTCGACTTAATACGACAAGAGACACCTTTCAATTTTATCAGGGTCGTCAAAATAATGAGGCGGGCTGCATCTTAGCCTTTTCCCGGATCCGCTAATGGAAATGGCCTAGTTGGTAGAGCCTAGGCTGCGGATATATTGTTGTTGGGCGTACACAGGACAATCACGATTTATCCCCATCCACGGTTCTACCCAACAACAATATAGCCGCATTCTACCATCTGCTCAGATGCGTAATGGAAAACAGTAGCGACCAGCTGATAGAGCCTAGGTTGATATGTTGTTGCTTCAAGCCATGCATAGGCGTAATATCGCAATGGTCCCTGTGTCGGCATACGAGTTATACCATTTCAGAAATCGGCTGAGGTGTATCGTAGGTACGAATACCCACCCACCCGTGGTATGTCGGTTGGATGGCTGCCAGCTCGTTGTCGGGACTAGTTTTGGTTTGACAGGCGGCCTTCGTCGAGTGATGGTGCGTTCCTTACTGTTACAACCCATCCAGTGGCGCATATTTCTTCTGAAGTTCTTGGAGGATGGGAGAAATTTTTCGGGGTGGGGTGCGAGCCGTTTGACGGAATATTTAAGCTGGGATTTTGGTCATACCATAAGTACGCGTACCGAGTGGTTGTGGTCCAATATTTCCAGATGTTCGGGGCGCATCTTCCCGGGATGTGAGCCTATGAACCCGGCGGCACTAATCCTAATATTTGCTGTGCTTCAATTTTCATTGTCGATATATTTATTGTATACAATTTGAGATGGTGGCTATGGCAAGTAGTAACGAAATAGCGTGAACTAGGTTTAGTGACAATGCATATTAGCGCAGCGACAGCGCAGTCTGTGGTAGTAAACCTTCCTCAAAAGCACAGCACACCACACACAGCCACATATGACACCGATGATAATTAATATGATTAGTGATAAGGCATAACTCAATAATTTCGGCGGACTGTTCGCTACTTCATCGTACAGTTTGTTTGTTTATCGATAATTATGTACACAACTGAAGCAGTCAAATAATTGCAGAGAATAGTCAAAATATTTTGTTTTCCGCTTCAGATTTTGGACATAGTGTGCTTTGCGCTGTTGTAGCGAACAAAACTGCTCGTAGCTCGTCCAGGCTGCTTAATGTGTAAGATTGGTAAGCGCTGGTATGCACCCACTGCTGTACGAGAGGGCCCACACGACAATGATGGTAAGCATAATTGCCAAAGCTCATTGAAATTCGATCGCGTGCCAAGAGGCGTATTCACAGATACAAATTTTATGAATATCGTATCATTTTATATTATCATATCAATTTATGATGGTACGCCGGAGACTTCGCATTTAGTGCAGGTTTCGATTTCTGAAACGTGTTCAAACGGCTCAAAATGAATTCATGTCGGATTTGCATCATCACCAAACTCATATATACGTATTAGTCGTACATCATAATTAATAAAAATATCGACAAAACTAATAAATGTTAATACATAGATAGACGACGTTCGATGTTATCATTGCTGTACGAAGTATATATCACCGTACATAGGCTGTCATCTCGCTTCGTAAAAATGCTGTAAGTTATTATTATCATAAGAATGTGATAAAGAGTTGCTTTGTTAAGCTAGTACACCAGTGTCGTTTCTGTATAGGAAAGTCTGTTATGTTTTTAGAGCCATAATTTTTAACTATTCCGATGCTATTGCTAAGGCTTAGATACATTAGCGAACAACATTTGTGTTATAAATATTTTTATTGTTTTACCTGTATATAAAGCTAGCGGAAGGTGTTGCATTAGGCTATTCCTTAATGATTAGGCTCGCAATGATGGACTTTACTCCGGCTGCGAAACCCTTCTAGCTGTATTACCCAATGACCGGTAATAAAGGATTTATTACTACTAAAATTGTATGCATCAGAACAGTATTTTATATATTCTCTGTACATACCGTAATTACATTTACCGCAGTGTTTTGCTTCTGATACACGTTCACGCGGCATTTAGAATTCTCTTAAGATACCATTGACATAGCTGGCATACCAGGGTTCGCAGAGACACTATCAGACATTAATCAATATTAAACTGAAGAGTGGCCCAATGTCAATCTGATTGGGCACCACTATAAAACTGGAGGGGAACACCAATACATTGGAGGGGCACCAATATCAAACTGGAGGTGGCATCAATTTCAAACTGGAGGGGAGCACCAGTATCAAACTGAAGGGGGCTCCACTATCAAGCTACATAGGGCTCCAATATCAAACTGGAGGGGACACCACTATCAAACTGGAGGGGGCACTAATATCAACTGGAGGGGAACACCAATTTTCTGGAGGGGAACCAATATCAAACTGAGGTGGCATCAATATGAAACTAAGATATCATATAACCATCCATAAGAGTTTTTAGTTTCTTGCGAACGGCTGTTAAAGACAAAACTGTCCACTTTTTGCACTCGTCATTCTTTGAAACCTGCATTAATGGAATGAACTATTAGCATGATAATATTTATTTTTGGTGTTGTTACCGGTAAACAGTTTAACACCGAATGCAACTAGTGCACGTGTCAGAAAAAAGATACAACATGAACAATGAGAAGATAAATAACAAAGTTTATGTTTGCTAAAACCTACAGATATCCCTAAAATATTCCTTATTTATGCATAATTTAGCTCAGTAAACCGTCCGATTTGCCGAATTGCATGGAAATGCCCGTACATATCGCGCTGCTTTCCGAAGATACATGGGCAAGAACAATATTTATTGCGAAGTCTCGATATATTTTGTGCAGAATAGTTATATTGTGTAACGCTTTAAAATGCGAAACGCATCTTGCCATTTTATATAACCATGATAGAGATCGACATGGAACGCAATATTTTCTATCAAATTTCTTATTGCTAGCAATCTGAAAAAATTGCAACTTTGGGCATTTACCAGCTTTCGGTGCTCAGTTTTCGAGATACCTGAATTCTGGGTGTTAACGACGAATTTTTATTTTTCATGTGGTAAAAATGTGGACTGCCAGTTTGCGGATTTTCTTCAAAGGCCATCCACAACTAATGATTTCAGCGTCCGATCATCTAGTGTGATACCAATATCAAACTGAAGGGGCACCAATATCAAACTGGAGGGGGCACCATATCAAACTGGAGTAGAGTTTCATACAGTTCTATGTACCAGTGTAACATACGACATGTCGTATGTAACACTGGTTACATACGACATGTCGTATGTAACACTGGTTACATACGACATGTCGTATTTAACATTGGTTACATACGACAAGTCGTCTGTAACACAGGTTACATACAACATGTCGTATGTAACACAGTTACATACGACATGTCGTATGTAACAAAAATTTTCGAGTTGATGGGCGCATTATTCTGTGAATCAGCAATAATGGCTGACTCGCAACATTCACGGCTGTTATGAGAGCAACTTGTTTACGGTCGGCGGATTACTTTCACGGTCTTTCACAGTAACAATTGTTAACCGCTGGCCCTCTGTTAGCTTGCGGCCGGTATAATGTTAACAGTTTGCAGCTTAAAACAGCCGGCCGATGGCTTTGACAGTCGTTGCTTAACAGTAATTGAAACGATAAGTCGCCCGTTTTGGCTTCTTGTTAGGTAGAAATATTGAAACCACTATTTTTATATCTTGAATTAAACGCACAATAGAATGGAGAGCCGTTATTAAAATATTCTAGGAGCGAAGTTAAAAATATACATATGACTTTTATATTTGAGTCTATGGAAATGGAGTGATGGTGATACCTTTGTTGAAAATATACCTGACTATTTTTGCCTTTTGAAGCATATTATTTATCAGTGTATTACATTTAATATGTAGACGATACTACTATAATTGGTACCCAAGTGTACTTTAAATTTAAGCTTGTGCTTAACCTGTACATGCAAAATAAATCCCGTAAACTATGCCAACTATAGTTATGATCATGCAGTTTGCAGTTAAAATAAATTGCTGTCACACGGCTGTGTACCAGTTTCAGAGCTTGGTATTGTGATTTTTACATCTAACTAATCAAACTTCGAATTTTAGCCCTATTTTGACTTCAACGACCGATAGCAATAATATAATTTGGAATGTCGCCTTTCAATGATAAGTCACGGAAGCAAAACAGTACAACTACATCAGATGATTTCACCATTTTCATCGATTAACAGTATAATGCGACAAATTGTTTATACACAAACCAATTAAAAATTATCTGCGATAAAATTACATTAACATAATCGGACACTGTCTTATGTTACACATGAATACAAGAGAATTTGAAAGCATTCATTTGGAAAAGACAATGGCACAAAGGCTGGACTTAAAAATAGTGAATAAAACCAATTTTGATTTTGAAATTCAAGGGCAATATATATGCGATTTACGCCGACACTGCAAAACGGCTTGCTTATTTCTTAGCAAATATCGGTCGGATTTTGGTTCAGTCTTGGTGATAATGCTTAAGTATTCATGTATACTTGGTTTATTGTACACTGTTCTACAATCTGATTTGCCATCTGCTCGCATTACCAGGAGTTCATTTTAAGGAGACGTATTTATTGTGGACATATAGCAATTAAAATTTTATACTGTCCGACATGACACATGCGTTATGCTTTAAAGATGCCCTTCGCCCTTTTCAACAAATATAATTTGCTACTTATTATCCGGAAGTTACTATTGCCTTTTGCTATAGCTCGTTGTGGATGATAAATTCAATGAAGAAATCACCTTTTTCGCATTTGACTTGCTATTAATTATTTGATATAATCCTGTGTAATATAATCGTACGTAAAATATTGAATGGTTTAGCACATGGGTGTTGATAAGGGTGGTTGCCCTCTAAGGAATTCCAAAGCCAAATTCACAACCTGCGCCGCGTGCCGAAGACACGCGGAAATTTTTTGCAAAAATATGGTGAAAATTAGCACGAATTGAGGTAAAATTAGCAAAATATTGAAGAAATCAAGAAAAATTCGCCACTAACTGGTAAAACTTGAGTGGTAAAATATTGAATTGCTACGAATTTCAAAAATAAACCTCCCCGCTTCACCGGCGACTCCCCGCCCCCCACAGACCTCCTAGGTATACTGAACTTCGAAATTTATGGGTTAGCATGCACCATATCCAATTAACATCTGTTCATGTTATCAATATTGGCTGTGTTTCTGGAGGGGGCAGCAATATTAAACTGGAGGGGACCACTAATACCAAGCTAGAGCGGGCACCAATAAAAAAATAACGTCAGAATAAAAATTAGGTTAAGGGATGTTTTATGAAACAATGTCCGTATAAATGGTTAAAATATTGTCAAAATTTCGAAAAAGAATGATCAAAAAGAATTCAGAAAGTAGACGTGTAAAAACATATGCAACCATTTCTGTGTACAAAATAATTTTGTATTTGACTACAAATAACCCAGTTTCACTGAGAGCGCTAAGACGAAAATCGTGACAATTTAGTTTGTCTATCGCTGTTACTCATAACTCATCTCCGGATTGACGGATTTCGACTTTGCTTATATTATGGAGTCAAATAGTGGCGCTTTATGACACAGCTAGTGCAGCATTCACAGAAAAATCCGTGCAAAAACCGGCCAGTTTTGTCTCTTACAGCCGTCCGTAAGAGACAAAATCTCTTAAGGCTGTCTGAATAATATTTTAGTTTCATACAGATAGCTATAAGACACTTTTGTCTCTTATAGCCAATTGTAAGATATTTTAATCTCTTACAACCTTCTGTAAGAGATTTTTGTCTTTTAGAGCTGGCCACAAGAGATAAAAGTCTTTAACGACTGGCCATACGAGACAAAAGTATCTTAAAGACAGCTATAACAGATTTTAGTTTGTAATGCATTGCTGTTAAAGACAAAAGTCTCTTAAAGCCAACTGTAAAAGACTTCAAAACCTTACGGGTAGCTATAAGAGACATTTGTCTCTTATAGCTGGTTATAAGGGACAAAAGTGTCTTATAGCTATCTGTATGAAACTAAAATATTATACAGCCAGCCTTAAGAGATTTTTGTCTCTTACGGACGGCTGTAAAAGACAAAACTGCCCGGTTTTTGCACGCATTTTTCTGTGAATGCTGTATTACGCTGAAGGAAACAATTCAAACGACGTCTGGAGAGCGATATACAACTGCTGAAGCTGTAGTAGAACCGTCTATTCAACCGGCACCGTCGCAACCAAGCGGTATCGGTCACTTAGCGCTTCTTGGCGAACGACGAAACGCCATGGAAATGACTTCATTTCAGTTTAATGGTAATGATCTACGAATCGGTCGTGTTACAGCGTTTGGCAACCGGTTGATTTACGATTACTTTACGTTTTATCAAACTCTGTCCAATGAACCGATGCCACAACGCATGAACATGCTGTATCAACATTTGCGCGATGAGTTAAAACGCGAATTCAAACAGATTGGTGAACGTGGACGGCATATCAGCGAACGTGATTTGATTGGCATCTTTTCAAATGGGAAGAGCGTGTTCGGAATATCATTTTTCAAAAACAATGGGACGTTACAGTTACCCCGCAGCTATACGATCTATTTATACGTCGAGTAGCGTATATGGTACGTGGATTCGTTTACGAAATGCTGCGAAGGCGCAGCATTGCGATACAATATTTTCCGCAGTTGTTCTTCATCGGCTTTAGTCGACGTAAATGGGAAAGCGACGTCCAACGAGATATGCGACGTTACGCCGATACGCGAACAGGTGTTTCGAGCCAAGTAGCTCGCGTTCGTAATTACGTTTTCCCGAATTCGGGTTATCAACAATTGCGCGATGATCTGGATGAAATAAAATGTCGTTTAAATAACCAGCAACTATCAGGGAACTTAATGGTAGAACGGCTAGAACAATTTCAAGAACTGGTTAAACAAGCATCACGGGAAACATTACGACAATTCTCAACTATGTTTCTGCGTGAACTTCATTATCTTACGCGATGGTATGATCGACGTCACGATTGTCCGGGGCAACCGTTATCTATGCCTTTGGAACACGATTGGCCGCTATATTTGCCGAAACCACGTCGGAATTAAAACAATGGTTACTGTCGTAAGTTTTTCGTCAATTAGGCGCTACAAGGAACAGTAATAGTTATAACTTTAAAAAGTATTAGTATAACCCTACTAATTGTGTCGTCATGGTTAAACATTTTGGTGTATCGCGAACGTTTAATATTCTTTTTGTCTTCAAATACGTCGCGATTTTAATGTCAAACAATTATGATAATGAACCTTATGGAACTATTATGGAGTCCTGAATGGCAGGAACTCTTTCATTTGGTACCTCGGTAATACAACAACAATTTTGGTAAACAATTTTATATTATATGCAGCACCATGAGTCCTGGGTTACAGGAACTCTTATCGACATTATATATTTCGCCATGGTCGATATGGACAATTTAATTTTGCCTCATCATGGTAGAATACAACAATAGCAACAACAATTAGTATGGATAGTGACCTTATATGGAATAAACATTGTGAAGTTTAATATTATTTGTCTGTGTATTTTTCTTATATTTTTCTCGCATATATACTTTGTTATAGGAACTTGTAGGTACGATTAATTTTTCGCCTCGTCATGCCTCGTCGTGGATGGATAAATGATATATGCCTGCAGCAATCGCATTATTCGTCAATAATAACAATATTTACTGTGTTAATATATATGACGAATCGAGCTAGACTCGTTAAATTTGGTAAATTGAGGGTAGCCCGTATTGAATTGTATTACTTATTTTCAGCATAACTTGTGCTATATTGTGCCTTTAGAAAAATTCCATGTTATTTTTCATTCTGAAAATTCACAAAAATTTCATAAAAATTTAAATAATTATAAAAACCCAAAAACAACAAAAAATTTATAAAAAAATCCAAAAATTTTCTATTTTTATTTTTCACTTATTTTTGTTTCGTCATAAGTCTTGTCACTTAACTTTTGCTCATAATAAATGTACGTGTACTGCCATAATATCGTTGGGTTTCCAAATAATTGGAGCTTTCATTTATATATATATTTGATGCTACTTGTCCTATTATTTGTCATTACTTGTTATCAATATTTGTCATTACTTGTTTTCAGGTTATTATTACCCATGCCGGGACGTCATGGGCTTACTAAGGGGGGTGTTGGGGCTGGTGCCTTTTTCACCACAAAATTTTTCTTTTCCTTTTCTAATTAAGGCCGCCCCCACGCCGCCCTGGTCTTCCCTGTCGCCCTCGGCATGGCATATGAGCGTAATATGTACGGAAACTTATATATATCCTACTATATATATACTATATATTATATAAAAATATAAACTAGCTATGTATTTATTTATAACTATATAAAATATATTAAACCTATATAAATCCCAAAATTCACCCACATCCCTCCACCTCCCAAAACTCATATTTAACACTTAAAAACTACTTACAACTTATTCTTTCCTTATAAACACCCTATTTCCCAACCCATATTCCCTATCCACCCACCCTCTCCTTCTAAAACCAAAATTCTACCCAAAATCCATTTTTCTCCTTTTTCCCATTTTTCTACTAAAATTCAAACTACCCTCCCTCTCACCCAAACCTCCACCAATCTCCCTAAAATTTTCATATCTTTTTCACATTACTACCCCTATCCACATATTAAACCCCCTCCCTCCCCTTCTCTTTATTTCCTATAAATTCACCCTTTCCAAAAATATCCTTTTTCTTCCCTTTTTCTCCATTTTTCAAACATCCCCCATTCCCTCAAAATTCAACCCATCCCCTAAATTTTAATATCCTTTTTTCCTTACCACCCCTATTCATATATCTACCCCACCCCTATCTATTTTTCATAAATTTCTACTTTCCAAAATTCCCATTTTTTCTCCAACTTTTTACAATTTACAAACATCTCCTATTTTCTAAATACCTAACCCCCACTCCTCAAAATTTAAATACAAACTCCCCTACCTACCCCCCCTTTCCACATTAAAATTCCACAATTCCCCTTTCTATACTTTTCTTAAACCACACCCCAACTTTTCACCCCTTTTCTCATTTCAAAATTCTTAATTAAATTCCTTTTTAACTTATATAATAAATATATAATATATATTATATTATCGCGGCTAGCGCGTGTTATATAAATATGACGTAGAGTATTATTGTTCGCCAGTTGGGCGTCTTACATACGTATATATGGTTACTTGTTATTGTATAGTGAATTTAATTGCTATGGCATTGAGTATGTATTATTATGATGGTTGCAGTTTTTAAGTTAAGTTTAATTACCTAGCTACGCGAGAAGACGTGTTATTGCTGTTTTATTATATCGACGTCTATTATATAACTTACGGATTCTTACGGTTTTTTTCTTTTCTGTGTGTTCTTGGAGTGCGATTTACGGCATGGCTAAAGGCATTGTTTTAGTGTAGTGTAAAGGATTACACTTCTGAGAGAGAGGAACTTTGTGGCGCTCTCTAGCGAATGTTAGTTGCGAACGACGGAATGTTACATGAGTTTCGCCTGTGTATTAACTCGCGTTACAAGCTGCCGAGTGAAACATTGCGTTTTTTTATAACGAGCATTTCGATTTATATAACTAAGACTGAGATCATGATAAGCTGATATCGTAGAGGCACATCAATCCTCAAAGCAGTGCTCGAAGTTCTTTCTTTCGCGTCGAATAGCGACGTGAGTAGCGGTACTTGTCATAGCATCGGTGTTGCTAAGCCATTTCCGAGTGTTCGCGTCGAGTGGTGAAATTTTAATAATAGAGCGTTCAAACTACCTGGTACGTATTGACAGGCGTCAAGGTTTGCGGGATATTAAAGCCTGATTGGTGAGATAAGCGTGTAATATTGTTTAGAGTGACGCTAACGCTGGCCTAAATTTTTCATTCAACGATATCAGGGTTTTGGACGATGAGATACTGTACAAATGCTGTGGAGTCACATCTCGTCGACTATAAAAAAACCCAAACTTTTGGTGATTAGGGTAGCGTTCCGAAACTGTAATTTACGAATAAAGTGTATCAGCGTCCGGCTATACGTGTGACGTGAAGAGCGTAATAGTCGTAATACTCGAGTCGTAGAACAGTGTCGCTGCCAAACTGAGTTCGTCCCGAGTACCTACCCCACCACTTTACTGGTACGCCCAGACCACGAATTCGCGCACCCCAGCTACTAGTACGCTATTTAATTGGTGGCCTAAACTGTAACTTTTGTGTACTATAGTAGCGCTGGGGGTCGGAGCGTCGCGTAAGCACAGAGCTACACCGCCGTCGAAAAAGATTAAGCTCCGACACTAATAGTGTAACTGTAAGGCAGAGGTTAAGGTAATCAAATAAACGTACGGGTCTAGCCGTTCGAAAGGCTTCGTACAAACCTCACAAGAGGAACTAATAATACTTAACCTAACTGCAAGTACCAAATGATTGCTCAGAATAATAGTGCGCTCAAGCCTGAGTTTGAGAGAATAAATAAGAGCAAGGCTTATTTCATCAGAATTCAAGTGAACCGAACCTAAATCTAAGCGAAATCATAGCGGTGCTTTTACGAAACGAGTGGCTAAAAACATTTACAAATCACCATAGGTGGCTTAGTCAGTGGTGCATACAATCGTATTCTAACATTCTAACTGTGGCTGTCTTGATTCCATATATTAACTATATCTTGAGCTAATCTAAGTAGTCACGACGCAACACCATATGGATGAAGGCACGGAGTGATAGTGTTAAACGCGCGTCAAGAAAAAACACGGCACTCCTTGGGTTGGGGGGGGGAATCAGGGAATCGTCGTAGATCGATGATTTTGGTACCATTCGACTCAGCCCGACGAGGCGAGTTCAACGGTACCAAATTTGACCATATTCCAACAACTTTGAAATTTTTCAAATTTTGCCCTCAGTACGTTGAAAAATCGAGAAAAAATTTTTATGAGCAAAATAGACATAAGTAGCATAGATACACGCAGAATGACGAGACAAATCCAACCGTGCCTTATTTATCATGATATTTTCACTCTTTAGCTAGTTATGGCTGAAAAACCATTTTCGAACTACTGAGCTCCACGAGAGTCTAAGGTCTCCGCCGCTTACCCCATCCGCAGCCATATCTTCGTGCAACGGTCAATCATCACAACCGCCAGCTCGTTAACCCAGACAACGTCCATGCCCACACCCAGAACATCGATGGCCTCTGGGGAACCCTTAAGAACTTCATGAGGCGTCGACAAGGCATACTCGACACATTGTTCCACCGTACTTTGATCGAGTTTCAGTGGTGCCGCCGTTTCTCCCACAACAACATCCAGTAGTGCGCCAAATTCGCGATCAACATCCTTTTTAATTGTAAGTTGTTATAATTTACGTTGCAATATAAATGTTAGACTAAGCCTAAGCCTTAGACTAAGCCTAAGCCTAACCCTAAGTCTTAGACTAAGCCTGAGCCTTAGACTAAGCCTAAGCCGGGGGCTCCGCGCCCCGGACCCCCGTACTAAGCTGTTCTCCCACTAAACCTAATCACGATATGACCAATGCCAAAAATCCATCCATTTAAACGAATAAGAATTTCAATTAAAAATATCAGTTTTCGCTTGCATTGCCAGATCGGGCTCCATATGTCGTTACCCTCACTACCTACGGATTCTTACCATGCAAGGTTCGATAGCGCATGGGATCTTCTATTTCATGTCCAAACTTGAGCCAAATCGGTCCATCCGATAAAAATTATGGTAAAAAATGTAAAAAAACCCAAAATCCACATTTTTAAAAAAATTCCGACCCCTGAAATTAGGGCCCCTTGCTGAAGCCCCCTTAAGTGATAGAGCCCTGAAACCTTCTCCATTGGAAACAGCGGGAAAAATTACACCCCAGGGGCCTAGGGGAGAAGAATCTTAAAGCGAATCTTTAGGAAAAAAATTGCCAGAAAAGCCGCCATATCCCCCAAAAATCCGAAAATAAAAGTATGTTGAATCAGCATATCGGAGGTTATACCTGAAAAGGCGTGACCCTGATCTCGAAGAGATCGGTTTTGGGGGTGACAGATGATTGGGGGTCCAGAAACTATGGGGGCTATACCTGAAAAGATGGTGGGCCCCTTCCCTGATTCCCCCCCAAACCAAGGAG
The DNA here is from genome assembly GCA_030248225.1 of Trileptium ribeirensis. Taxonomy (NCBI): domain Eukaryota; kingdom Metazoa; phylum Nematoda; class Enoplea; order Enoplida; family Thoracostomopsidae; genus Trileptium; species Trileptium ribeirensis. The sequence goes on from JASANE010021830.1 coordinate 29,004, forward strand.
GGCCAAAAACACGATTCCCACCGGCATACTACTGGCCATACTGGCGTACTAGTGGTACGAACCACTACATCTTCGAGTGACGAATCCCTCCCCATTTTATAATCCGATAGCCGACATAGTAAAAATATACCGTCCACCCCTACCCCTTCGATAAATAAAAATACAACAATGATGAGTAAGGAATATGGATGATTACGTGTTAGAAAGAGATGACTTAGTTCATTTCGTATTTAGAGTATTAGTTAGATCTTTGCGATTAATTTTACGTAGCAGCCTAATGCATAGAGGTTGTATTGTTATTTTCATAGCGGGTATTGGCGAACTCTGTTACATCGTTTGGTCTGACATCTGCTCAGAACTAATTTTATCGAGATTTCGTGCCTTTCCGGTTTACTAGCTAATCAAAATACGTTGGCTAAGAGGCGTTTGCAAACGTTCACGAGTTTAGTAACGTATGTATTATATACATTCAGCTTTATCACACACGTTGCACGTGTCCAACTACGCCTACGTCAATCCACTGCCAATTCTTGCTGGCCGTCCACAGAATGTCTATAATCGAGTTAGCTAGCTTTAATTCCGTTGGAAGTCAGTCGTGTCGCACTACTGGTTACTTGGATACCGATAAACCGATCAGAAGTAAACGTGTCGTTTTTACGCTATTGAATCATCCTGTCACCCGGAGTGTGGTTAACTATGAACGTTGCTAAATTATTATACGGAAGATTCCCGCACGGATTCGCAGTGTTATTACATAGTGCTTGTCGACTTGATGTGTATTATTCATGGGGCGTAAAATATGTCGTCATATATCTATATATATAAAGGACGCGAAGTGGCGTAATCATTGTGTCTTTTAGCCGCTAGGGGGTCGGAGCGCCGCGTGAGCACGATACTAAACCGCCGCACAGCGAAGTACAGCTCCGACAGGCACGCGATTTCGTACGCAGTTTTTTTGATTGTTGACTCCTTGGCGCTCTATTTTAGCTCGTTATCGTGATATTGTATTAATGTTTCTGCACTTGTGACCCATATTTTTCGTTATCATACGTTAGGATTTAGGTTATCTATTACGTTATTAGTTATCTTGTGAGATTGGATCAAAGTGTTGAGATCGCAGATTTACCCTAAAATTACCTTTTAATTACCTTAAAATAGCTTAGATTTAAGCTGTTTATTACCCACCATCTTATGTAACGCACACCCGATCGCAATGCACGAAGGTTGTTTTATGAACTAGGTTGTCACGATCGCAAGCAACCTAGTTGGAACTTTTTCTGCTCACCCACCAGCACCCGATCGGAATGCCAAAAGGTAGTTTTAAAGAAATATATATTGAAAACGCTTAAGACATGTCGTCCTAGTTCCACTCCCTGCTCAATCACAGCGGATGCTCAGAAAGTGTCCCTTGATTCTACGAACTCGCTTAATTCTCTTTCCACGGGGCTGACTCGAACCGATATTCATTTTTAATACGTTATTTTTGCCACAGATACTTTACTATTTATAGGCTTAATTCTTTAAGCCGATACACCTATATGTTTGCATTATAGCGCCAGTAATGCTACTAGGCAACTTGCAAGTGTTTGACTAGGACTTGGGACACCAGGTATTCCTGTGGTTTCTCTTAGATACTATGTGATCTTAGTGCCACTTCGCAACCACACTCTTACAACGGCGTTAGATTCTTCCAAGCAAAAAGTGGTATATAAACCAAAATCTTAAACGTCCCAGAATTCTCTATGAGAACGTCCCTAAGTCCTACACACCGCTCGCAATTTTTTGCGTGTACGAAGTAAACGCCAAAGAGAAAGTGGAAATGCTTAAACGAATCAATAAGTTCGCAACGCGTACTCCATACGCAACTCGGGAACCTCAACGCCAGCTTAACACACGCTAACTAAACTTGACAGAATTAAACAAAATCACGCGATTATGCAAATCGGCATTAATCACGTGATTTGCTGGAAAATTCTAGAAGAAAACTAAAAAAGGGAATGGAGTAGTAATTTCCGCCAAAGACGTAAAATGAGAGAAACCCGCCTAGCTATATCTTCCCGGGGGCTTAGGGACCCAAATTGTTCTAAAATAAAAATTGGGGTGGTTTTGGACCTATAACACCCTTACTTAGCTTAGGCTGCCCCTATATTGTTTTTTGTGAAATTGTGAAATAAATAAAGGTAGGATTTTTATGCCGGCTATCGGAATTTAAAAAGATGAAGGGATTCGTCAACCAAGATTGATGGGGACGAGGTCTGGCCAGTTGAATGACGGTGGGAAACGATGTGGCCCGCGTTCTTTTGGCTGCAGTATTTTTCGTGCGAGGCTGCGCTGCTATGTCTAAGTACTCGTGATTCAAAGACTTAGGAACGAAAGACGCAATTAAAAAGGTTGTAGATATGTTTATGGTTGCACTATGTTTGGCCACCTCTATTTTTACTGGTTCATTCCCGCAATAACTATTGTAGTCAAGCAATATTACCTCTAATTTTAACTCTGCTACCCTTAATATTTAAGTTATTTATTATTCTACTAGTTCTTTGAGATTAATGCAGAGGCCCCGGTAGGAAGCACACCACAATTCTATTTAAGTACCTGAGCCTAGGGCCTTATATTTAAGCTAGATATTAACCCCTATGTTATGTAGTGCACACTCCGGAGGAATGCACGAGTGTTATTTTATGAACTAGGTTGTGACGGTAGTACACACCCTAGTTGGAATTTTGTCTGCTCAGGTCCTCCGGCACCCGGTAGGAATGCTCAACAGGTGGTAATTTAGGAAGGTAGGCGGCTTAAGGTCGGTCGTCCTTATGCCACGCTCAAAGCTCGCCCCTGAGACTCACGAAGCTAACCCCTTGTGAAGCTTGCCCTGAATCTATATATACCTACACCTCTTGGCATTTTTTAAATAAATCAAACCTTGCTATACTCGATGAGAATAGCGATCGCTCGCCGTTTTTTTGTCCACTATTTGTGAATAAATAGGGCACTAGAGTACACATTTCCTCATATCTTATATCAAAAATGTCTCATGGAATGGTTTTCACAGCATAAATATGTTACTATGTTGAGTTTTTTAGCAACACTTTAAAGAAAGCGATATGAAAGGAAAAACGTGATAGCACATAGTAACTGTAATCAGATTCCAACCTCCATGCCGACTTCACATGGATCACGCCATTAATTTCATGGGCTCCAACTGGTTACTGCTCACAGACGCTTACTCCAAGTTTCCTTGGATTCGTCCTACACAAGCTGTAACCGCCAAGGCTACAATTGACGTTTGTCGTTGCTTATGACCGTAGCTTATATTTGATGAACCCGGCGTGATTCCCGTGAAGATCAGCCTATGCGAAGAGTAATGCGCTCAAAAATGTCTGCTCCGCAGCTGGCAGCCGCTGTTGCATAGCGTTTACACAAACTATCGCTGCTAGTGAAGCGTTAACTCGCTATTTAGAATATCATCACAAATTGCCAACCGCTTCAAGAGGATCTATGTTGTGTAGCGGCTAGCACGTCTGCTGCTCATACGGACGGCCCGGTGCTCGGTTCTCGGTGGTCCCAATATTTATAGTTTGAGCGGTATTTAACAAAAATAATCATAGCTTATAGCACTTGCCTGGATATATTACAAGATACTCTGTCAAGAACTTAAGGCTTAAATTTTATAGAACGTATGGTAACATGGACACCCTTTAGAGATAATATATAATATAATACATATCATTTGAATATTGTTCATAAGAGAACATATCATTTCAACCGCCAGATAATACCAAGGGTCACGTGGCACTACCTAAATTATTTACGTTTATTCGTTTTGATTTTGGGCACCGTTGAATTAAATAGGACTCTGATACGTCCTTATATTTAGCATGAAATTGCGATCGACAGGGCATGGTATTATCTGGCCATTGTCATTTATTATTATAAGATTTGTTTATTTATTATCAACAGGCCATTTGAGCGTTCCGTAGATTGATCGGTTTGTGAGATCTTGAAAGGATTGGCAGTGAAAGTTATGTCTTTTTGAATTGACAAAATTGACGCACCTGGTTGGGGTCACACCAGTGCTGATAATTACTGGTGTTCGCCCCTTGAGTCCATGGTTGCCACGGACAGTTTCGATACTTCTTTAATTGTACTGCAACAAAAATACAAGACAAACAGCAACGGCTATTTTAATGCGTTGACAGAGCCCCAGAGACATGTAGTCGAGCTTTGAAGGACTCCAATGATGGCGCTGTTATAACGAATTCATCCAGTGCGTTCCAAGGCCCAACTACGCGGACAGCAAAAGAATAGCGGCGAGAGTCTAAGGACGAAATTCTTTCAACGCGAAGTTTAAGAGAGTGACCACGAGTACCAGTATCACCAGCGAAATGAAACAAATCTTCGAAAGGGAACTCGACATAATTATGAATCATTTTGTATAACATAATCAAGTCAGCCCTGTATCTGCGGGTTTCCAGACGTTGCAAATCAAGTTCTGCCAGACGTTCCTCATAGTTCCAGTTTTCAAATCCCCAAAGCATCTTAGAAGCTCGTCGTGCACTCCTTCAATAAGTCGAATGTCTCTCACTAAATGTGGACTCCATGCACATGTAGCGTACTCAACATGGGACCTTACCAAAGAGTAGTATAATGACAAGAATGCTTGCTGAGTAAGGCAGCGGAAGGTTCGTTTTATTATTCCCAACATCTGTTCAGCCTTCGCTACTACGCGAGAACAGTGCAGAGAACTCCTTAAATCTTCTTGTAGAACCACCCCAAGATCGGAGACACCTTCATGAGAAGGATTGGGAATAATCTCACCGTTGCACCGGTACTCTTGCCTCGGATTGAAGCGGCCAAAGTGGAGGCATTGAAATTTGCCAACATTGAACTGCTTGTCCGAAAAATTACTCCATTGGCTAAGCGAGTCAATGTCTCTTTGTAAATCCTGAATGTCCACTTGTGGCATTTGTCGGCTAATGCGTCGCACAATCTTTGTATCGTCTGCAAATTTTAGAACCAGACTCGAGACTGCAGAATCTATTGAGTTGATGTAGTGCAAAAATAACACGGGTCCAAGGACACTACCTTGAGGAACTCCGCTGGTCACACGAATTTTATCCGAATATACGCCCCGGATAGAGACACACTGTTCTCTGGCTGTGATAAATGACTCAAGCCATGCCAATAGGTTACCATCAATGCCATAAGACCAAAGTTGTGCCAAAAGTCTACGATGAGGAACTTTGTCAAAAGCCTTTCGAAAGTCCAAGAAAATCACGTCGACAGAATCCCCTTGATCCACCACTTAAGTTACAAAGTCAATTAGGTAAACCAGCTGAAGCTCGCAGGATTTCTTCGTCATGACGCCGTATTGGCTTGTTCGCAAAATGTTGTTACCAGCAGCATGCTCCATGAGTCGACGCTTTATAATTCTCTCCATTAGTTTGCAAACTGACGACGTAAGACAAATAGGTCGGTAATTATTTGGATCGTTTCTTGCCCCAGACTTGTGTAGTGGTGTTACAACTGCGAAACCCCATTTCGAAGGCATGCAACCAGGTTGTAACGATTTGGAAAATAGCAAAGTGAGCGGACTAACGAGCGATGTTTGACAATTTTTGATAAAACTGTTAGTGATCCTATCGGCACCAGCAGACGGTCCATGCTTTAGATTACGAATTTCATCAGATACATCGTCCACCCGAAAATCGACAGTGTCAAGAATAGCAGCACATCGTTCCCCAATGCAAGGAAAGTTGACAAAATTTTCAGTTGTAAAAACTGACGCAAAAAACTTGTTGAATTTGGCAGCTATTTCGGCATCATCAACAGCTAGAGTGTTGTCGGCACGTTTATGTTTAGGAATTTGATGTTGCACTTTTCGGTTGTCATTTACGTAAGCCCAAAAAGGTTTTGGGTCAGATTTAATATTTGAAGCAAGCAGTAATTCAAACTTAGTTCTTGAGCGTGTTACATTAGCAGCAGCCAACTTGCATTTTTCTTTGTAATTTCGTTCAGCCCTGCCCGTTCTCCTGCGTAGTAGCTGTCGACGCGCGTTCTATTGGGACAAAATTGCTTTATATGCCCTGTTATCTGCCCATTTTGGTTTAGCTCGTTTACAAGACAGTGGTAAAAAAGGGACGTGCATGTCAATAGCTCTATTGCACGCAAACAAAATCTTGTTCCACATCTCGTCAATTGAATCAACAATTATTGATAGTGATGTTAAATCAGCAGCAATGGAGTCATTTATGTGATTCCATTTTGCTCGCCGCCAATTACGTCGCCGAGACTTCGAATCCATACGATGCGTGTAGCAGAAGCATTGAAAATGTACTGATCAGTGGTCACTAGTTGACAATCCTGCGGCCACAACGACATTTTGCACCATATCAGCGTCGCTTGACAAAACCAAGTCAAGTATGCTGCAACCGCGAGTGGGATCATGAACACATTGAGATAAGCTGAGGTTGTGTACTGTATCAATGAATGCATCGCATTTACTTGGCCAACAATAGGCTTGCCAATTAATCTCATTGAAATTAAAATCGCCGATCACCAAAAGGTGTGAAAATCCATGGTCATTTAGTTTGTTCAGTGCACTATAAAGGAAGTTGTTTTGATCATTACTGTTGGAATCCGCTCGGTAAACAACCACTATGGCTAATG
>JASANE010021836.1:0-20063 GCA_030248225.1 Trileptium ribeirensis
TTTTACTGGCTTTAGTCGACGTAAATGGGAAAGCGACGTCCAACGTCATATGCGACGTTACGCCGATACGCGATACGGTATTTCGAGTCAAGTAGCCCGCATTCGTGACTATCTGTTTCCGAATACGGAATATCAGCGTCTACGAGACGAAGTCGACAAATAGGAATGTCAACTAAATGACCAACAAAGCGCAGGGAGAACCGGCACGTGAGCAACGGGAACGATTACAACAGTTGATTGCTTGAGTTTCGAAACAAACGCGACAACAATTTTCAGATGCGTTTCTGAACGAACTTCAATTCGTTACGCGATGGTATGATGGAGCGTCACGATTGTCCAGGGCAACCGTTATCTATGCCTTTGGAACATGATTGGCCGTTATATTTACCGAAACCACGTTGGAACTTAAACAATATTAATGTCGTTAGATTTTTCGTCACTGGGGCGCCATAATAAACGGTAATAGTTATAACCTTTAACAAGTATTAGTATAACCTTACTAATTGTGTCGTCATGGTTAAACATTTTGGTGTATCGCGAACGTTTAATATTAATTTCGTCTTCAAATACGTCGCCGATTTAAAATAGAACGAATTAAGGTAATGAACATTATGGAACTATCATGAGTCCTGGACTACAGGAATTCTTATGGACGGTATCTGGTTCGCCATGGTCGAGATGGACAATTTAATTTTGCCTCATCATGGTCACATACAACAATGGCAACAACATTTATAGATATTGACATTATATGAAATGAACATTGTAAAGTTAACGCTATTTGTTTATGTATTTTTCTTATATTTGTCTGGTATATACATTTTGTTATAAGAACTTGTAGGATCGACTAATATTTTGCCTCGTCATGGATGGATAAACGATATATGCCTGCATCAATCGCATTATTCTTCACCAATAACAATATATACTGTGGTAATATATATGACGAATCGAGCTAGACTCGTTAAATTTGGTAAATTGAAGGTAGCCCGTATTGATTTGTATTACTTATTTTTCAGCATAACTTGTGCTATATTGTGCCCTAGCAAAAATTCCATATTTAAAAAATTATTTTTCATTCACAAAATTTTTATAAAATTTCATAAAAAAATTTTTTTAAATAATTATAAAACAAAAATCCAAAAAACAACAAAAATTTATAAAATTCCAAAAAATTTTTCTATTTCTATTTTCACTTATTTTTCATTTTGTCATAATTCTTGTCATTTACGTTTTTTGCTCATAATAAGTATACATGTACTGCCATAATAGCGTTGGGTTTCCAAACAATTTGGAGCTTTTTTTTCATATATATATTTGATGTTGCTTGTCATATTATTTGCCATTACTTGTTATTCATATTTGTTATTGCTTGTTTTCAGGTTATTACCCATGCCGGGACGTCATGGGCTTACTAAGGGGGGTGTTGGGGCTGGTGCCTTTTTCGCCACAAAATTTTTCTTTCTTTTCACTAAAGGCCGCCCCACGCCGCCCTGGTATTCCTGTCGCCCTCGGCATGGCATATGAGTAATATGTACGTAAATATCTATATATAATTTGCTATATATTATAAAATAAAAAGTTATGTATTTACCTATAAATATATAAAAAATATATTATATATTAAATAAAATCCAATTCTCACCATACCCATAAATTACCCAAAACCTAAATTTCATACTTAAAAATCTCCTAAAACCTATTCTTTCCTTTTAAATATCACTTTGCCCAACCCATATCCCATATTCACCCACCCTCTCCTTCTAAACCCAAAATTCTACCCAAAATCCAATTACCTAGCTAATTTAGGGACTGTTTCCGGATTTTTACGGCTACGTGGCGTTTTAACAATGACGGTTTTTTGTATCTCTCGAGCAGTGGCGTGTAAAGATTGACTAATTTATTCTTATGGATATTAGTTCTGTTCCAGAGTAGATCGGTAACTTAGCTAGGAGTAGGGAAAGGATATACGCAGACGTCGATGTGAGTTTCACGGATAGCAAATTCTTAACGTTTTACTGTTTTCAATGCGTTCGTTCAACGTAGTTACAAGATTTGGTGGATAGACTCAACGGGTTTAATACTGTTTCGCATTCAGTTGCTTCTGTGTATTTTCGTGTTTATTGATATTACTATTTACTGGAACTATAGCGCCGGTTGGCGACATTATCGGTTTGAGCCTGTAGTTGGAGTTAGCTTTTCTGGAATTTCGATCGTGCAGTGTTACTGTTCTGCCCAGAGCTGTTCTTTGGCTAGAGTTAAGCGAGTTTCCTCGAAACGGTATAACTATTTCTATGTCACAGCATGTGCTCAACAGTGTTCAAACCAGTTTATGGCCAAGTGTTACCCGCCGCCCGTAGTTTGTGTCACGAGCTAGGTCAAGGTTATGGACATTCTCGTTAAAGAACACCAGGCAAATTGGGGATAATTATATACCGGTTTTCGGAATGATGCTACAATGGGTTATAACGGCTATTTGAACCTATGCGTAAAAAGTGAACGACATTGTAACTGGAGTAAAGGGCTAATGTTATGTGATTCGAACCTGCCGTATTTTATTATTTATTTGGCGTGGTACTGACGTGTATTACGGACTCAAAATGATGTGTCACGAGTGTTAATATCGTAGAGTGTCCGAACGCATTATTGCAATTTGAGATTCTTCCTGCGCAGTAATATTTCGTTGAATAGTTTACATTATAAGTGGTTTAAAGTGGTAGAGCCCCTGTATATTCAGACTAGAATACCGTGTTTCTATGCGCAGGTACCACGTGCTAGGTGCGTGTATACGAACAGCCCTTCGTCATATGGTAAATAAACTATTATTACTCGTTGGCTGTTGTTGGACGCGATAACACAGAGCGTGATACAACTTAATTGGTAACTCATTGAGCTATTAGTGCCGTTCATCAAAAGACACTAGGATTTATTATCATCACTTCCCTGGTTCGCCCAGACCACGAACTCGCGCGCCCCAGCTACTAGTACATTAATTGGTGGCCTAACTATATTCTTTGTGTGTTATAGTAGTGCTGGGGGTCGGAGCGTCGCGTAAGCACAGAGCTACACCGCCGTGGAAAAAGATTGAGCTCCGACAGGTACTTAGTGGTCGCCTTCTTTTAGCCAGTGCCTATTCTTTAACAACAATCTCATTCATTTAGCGTGCCGTGACGAATTAGCTCGATTCACTCGGATTTTAGACAATAAAGCATCAAAGCCCTAAGTGAAATATTTATTTAAAAATATTGAATTACAAGTAAGGCACAGTTCTTTTAGCACCGTAATTGATTGAGCTATACCTGGCACCGGTAAATTTGGTTTCTTTTACACCTCGATAATGTACAAAGTTTCAGCTAACACTTTTGACGAAGAAGCCACCCAACGGTCTGTTCTTTCGCTCTCAGTTATCTATGTTCCATTAGTTAAGGTCTAGGTATCGCTAATTGTAATAAGCCTCATTTGAGATAACAATCGCCCCAGGACGGCTTATGATTATCTGATTACCTCAACTTAAGTCCTTTGAATTACGCTAAGTACCGATCTTATTTAATCCGCAGACCCCGACGGCTGACTACGGCGTTTACTTCGATGATAGCGATTGAGAATTAGGTTAGCTATTACTTTGATTACAGCTCTTGTGAGTTCATACAACTGGCCCCCGGACGGCTGACCAGCTTCACGGTCATTTAATTACCTGTCCTAAGTACCTTAGAATTATCTCTAATCGAAAGTTATATTTCTGTACCTGCCGCCGGACAGCTGACGCGATACGCTATTATAAAAACTGTGTAGGAGTGGCAAACTACTGCTCAGTTAATTTCTCAAGAACCTCGATCCGCGGACGGATGATCGAGTTGGTAATTTGGGAAGGAGTTTTCTCGATGGGGTATTCTATTTCACTCCCCTTACCCGGTCCTCTCAAGAATAACACCACTTGCTAGACCGCCCCGGGCGGCTGCAGAGCCTAACAAGTGATCGTACTACCCAATGTACCCCCTACTCAGCTCTCCCTGGTATATTTCTCACTCCACACTAGGGCAGAAGTTGTGAAATATTACTAACTAGTTAATAGCTAATACGCTATCAACCGTACTAATAGATATTTAGACCTAAGGTTTGTAAATGGTAAAATTAATAAAATAAGTTAAGTTAATTACTTTTTAAGATTACCTGCTTGTGTAGCACTGAGCCATTATAGTTTAATTCTTTAACCATGACGTAAAATTCGAAACTTGGAAAAGTAAGCTTATACAAATTGTAAACCTTAAAGAGACATATATTTCTTTATACTAGCAACTGTAGAATTCGAAAACTTGCAAAACCGGGCCTCAAATAGAATCCAGTAACATCCGAACAAGAGGCCATAATGGAAAATCGTTAAACCGCAATGTCTCGCTATAGCTAGTTATATCCACTAGCTATGTTGCCGATCTAAAGTGCTTGCGTTAAAATGTACAATATAATCTTAATAGATAAATATTTGCCATGGAATCACAGTGACTGACAGATATTTTTGTTTAAGCATAATAACGCTACACATATAAATATAACCTTCATAGCTAAAAGGAATTTCCTTGAATGTCTATGCGAATTTTCTAGAATTTTCTCGAGGATGTATTTTCGAAAACCTTCAAATTTACAATTTCTAACCTGTTTTAACTGGGGTCAGACTTAACGTAATCATCATTTTAGGTTTTTGTAATGTAGTTTCCTGCTGTTGATGTTATTTTTCGTAATGCAGTTTACATTTGTCATGATATCGGCATTAAGCCTAGCTTTAACTGGAAGCGTTGTTTTAAATGCCTTTTATAAGAAAGAACAATTTTATCCGGCCGTCGTTTACATGACCAAGTCCAGCGCTTGTATGGCGGTAAGTAATATATATATGTTTCGGTACAATTCTTACGAATGCATGCTTTTTTAATTGGTATAGCGAATATATTTGACAGAAGCTTTGTGAATTGCGAAGAATTTACCTAAATACTTGAATTCTGACTAGCGATTGAAACGACCGGAACGAAAAATTCTCAATGGGCAGAAGGGTAAATTTCGTCGGTTTCCTTTTCTGAGTTTTGGGGTAATACCGGAAACCTCAACTTTGCTTGAGCCGATTGACTCTCGCGATAGCTCATCCGAAAGCTGAAAATATCCCTTAGTGCCGTTTAGTTACACGTGGAAATGGATTCCAACTTCTTCGGGTCGCAAAAGATTGTCGGTTCAAAAGGGCTCCGACAAAATATATTCTTCGTTGTATGTCAGCAACTGGTGCAGATATGTCAGCCAATCAGGTTCATTTTGTATATCTATTACTATATATATCTATTATCAAACTATATATAGTTGGGTCCAGGATTTGGTTCCAAAGAGGGTTTTAAACGGGCTCAAGAGAATCAGGATGCACTAGAATGGTAATATCTACCGAACAGCTCTAGCTATATGGCTGATATTCGGCTCATTTTGTAGAGCAATGCAGCCCTATGTAGCTGTAGACGAAGCACTGCTGTTGTCATAATTTAGGCTGCAGGGTTGGGTTAAGGTCCAAGGGGCCCAAAATACACGAAAACGCGAGTACCTCTGTAACCACTCGAGCTATGTGCTTTTTGTCCGCATTTTGTAGATCATTCATTCAGTAACTATGTAACTGCATATGATGTACCGCCATTATTTACGCTGCAGGGTCGTGCCAAATCGGAGTTTTTGAATGGGCTCCAAGACACCCAAAATACACGAAAAGGGGTCCAACAAAACATATTCTTGGCTGTATCTTAACAACCGGTCCAGATGTTTCAACCAAATTAGGTTCATTTTGTATATCAAATATGGTTCTATAAAACTCTTGGGTCCAGGATTTGGTTCCAAAGGTTTTTTTAAAAAGCCCAAGAGAACGAAAGTACACTAAAATAGTAATATCTCCTGAGTCGCTGGTTTACATTATATTGATTTAATTTGTCAAAAATTGTTGCAAGTTCCATGTCTAAAAATTTACAGGGTTGACAGATATTTAATTATTTTGATGCTCTTACGGGTCTTCATGTACAGTTATTTAAGCGTATGCGTATATCTGCTGTTGTCGGTGAATACAGATGGAACAACGCATAGTTATTTAAAATTTTGCTTATTGTAGTTGTTGTGGCCTCGATAGCCCGTAAAGCTATTAGGCTCGGGAATATCAATTTGCGAAATATATAGTCACAGCACAAAGTGTAAGTGTATATATTTTTCAAAATTGTGATTGAGTTTGATGATTTTTGGCACTGAATGATGGGGTTACAGGAGTAGTATATATTGGCATTATTGTTTTAAACATGCGTCGGGTATGCTGTTACCCTCCACCCTGCAGGGTTAAAGTTCTACATTTAAATAACAAAAATTTGTCTAATATTCGCAGTTTCTAAATTGGTGTGCATAAATGTTATATAGTATTTTTCTTATGTGATTTGTAAATTTCAAAAGTTTCATACTCTTTGGTTTTGGAGAGTGTTGAATTTTTTAAATAGTCCGTTTTATAGTTAAAACTGACCAAACGAGAGTTTCCACTGAGAGCGCTAGGGGGAAATATCGCGAAAAATTGTTATGGTGTGTGCTGCCGTCACGCATAACTCATCTTCGGTTGGATGAATATAGGTACTTTTTTCATTCGATAACAAAGTGATGAGAATGGACCCTTTAGTGTAATGGGAACAGCTTCGACCTCAGGTCAAAATGGCATAACAGGTTTTTAGGGATTCTCTGATTTTAAGGATCGAAACAAAGCGTTTTGTGCTTGGTGTTCCAAACAGTTCAGTTTGAGCAGCATGGGAGCGCAGTCTTTGCATAATCGTCGTAGATATAAATCCTATATCGCATGTGGTAAAAGTGTATCAAACCAGCCTTGCGTTGCCTCCTTATTTTCCCAATCGTCGACGTCTCGAACAACTATTCCGGGTCCAGCTGCAGAGATCGATGCAATTACTACCGATATTCGTCAGCATGATACTTTGGGCGTTACTGCATAAGCCAAGATACGCCCTGTCTGAGATTATCTGGTGCTTGAAAATTGTTGCAGGACATCTATCCTTTCGAAGTGCTGACGGTATTTGCGAATTCTTCATTGCTATGTTTAATGACAGTACCGTCGTGGTGCAATTTTCTTACAGCTTCTCCAAGTTGGCGTGTAGTATTGCGTATGGTTTAGCACAGGTTTGTAATTAACGGGTCATGACCTGCATAAGTAGCGGCGATACATTTGTCGTTTGGTTCGACGAAGCCGTCAGTCGAATGACACAGCGATGCCAAAAAGATAGTAGCTACTGTTTTGGTACTCGGAATCAAATGGCGTCGTGTCTAGATACCTAACATCGGTATTTCTCGAGCGCTTCTGCGCTCTGTAAATTATATCATATCAAACAAGATACCGGGTGTTTTTGCTTTAACAACTCTGGAACACTGGGAGTTTCAGAAAGTAAGCCTGCTGGTTACACTGTGTAAACCAATTCATCGTAGATGCGCATTGTAAGTCCCTAAATACGCAATAAACGGGTATATCTCACCAACTGTTAAAGCAACACAATCTGTGTACGCCTCCCTAAATTATATATTCAACACTCAGAATTCATCACCTTGGCAATGAAACGATCTACTAGTAATTCCATGAAATTGTGTAGAAATTGCTTTAAAAGTTGTATTTAACCTCGATAAGTAAGATTAGTAAATTTAGCTGTTTTCATTAAAACACCGGATGTTGAAAATTTTTAATTGCGATTCGCTCCAGTCCAACAGAGGGATCAAATTTCTATATGTCAAAATTCTGCACCTCTTGGTTCACAACCAGACACCCCCGGTTTATGCCCCTATCAAATTTTTGCCACTGCACATGACAGGTATTGTTGGTGTATTAGTTTTTGTTGCGAATTTGGATGTATGAAGAAACTCGAACCTCGAAATAGTCGACTGAATAGCGCGACGTACTATTTAGTCCGTGGTATTCTTAGTAACGATGTGTGTAACTGTGATTTTTTATAATTAAAGATACAACTGCGGGTCGTTTCGTTAGTTGAAACAGACGGAGCGAAGAGAGCGGAATTTCCACGCATAATTTTGCTAGCGTCAAAAATCGTAAAAAAATCTTTTTTTGCTCATAACTCATCGCCGGATAGTTGGACTTTCACACATTTTTTGTTTTATCACAATTCAGTCTATTCCCGTTCATTAGTCGCTAAACGCGCCCACCACGCCTTCTCTGCCAAAATGGCTCATAGGTCACATTTTTTGAAATTCGGCCATCTGGTTATCTATCTTGACGTATATCGTGAGATAGAGGCTTTGTAGCGAAACCCTGCACGAATCCCCTCACCGAGAGCTACAACGCTGCTGTTATGCTTTTTTGTCAGATTTGCCGTGTTCGAAATATGAGCCCAGGTTTCTAAAAATACCCCAAAATGTGAAAATGTCAAAATTTTCGAAACAAGTTTTTGCTTATTTATGATGAACTATGGGATTATACTGTTAGTTAGCCCGTTAAACGGGTTGGTTTCATCATTTTAAGACCATATTAGTTGTGTTATTAACCGAGTAGGCTGGTGCCGGAAATAAATTGGGTTAAATTTTGGTACCAAAACTAGTCAAATTTAATAACTTTCCAATATAAATGTATGTAGGTCAATTGATAGTGTTTATATGTTTTCAGGAATGCTAAATACTTTAAACGTGATCGTATTTGCGTGGTATGCTTCAAATAATTCAAGTGTTGAGGCATGACTACGTAAAATCACTCTTCAAATTATAATTTTTTTAAATTTTGTGACTTATAAATTTCAAAAAATTTTGTCTTTTTGGTCATTGGAAGAAAACATAAAGAGTTCTTCGATTTTGATTATAATGGCTAAATGACCTTAGTGTTGTAATTTGATGTATTGCCAGCGTATACTAACTAACACGGGACTTTAATCGGACTTATGGATCTGAATTTGGCACCACAAAATGGTCAATAAAGGCGGAGTATCAACACTCGCTCCGTTTCTCCTAGCTTTGCGGGTTAGTAGTTGTATTAGGAGAGACGTTTAGTTTGTTGGTAGTATTAATTGATTCTATTGTATACTAGTTATATTATGTGCTAATATACATTTTTATCATCGTCGTATACTTTACTGTTATGTTCATATACGTTTTTAGCATTTTAAAATTAAATGTGATTTTTCAAAATGTTATTTCTGCAATGTCTGTAATCTTAAAATTTTAAATTTTTTATTCGAAAAAGTTCATTTTTATCGGTTGTTAAATAAAATGACTACTTAGGTATCAGGCCTCTACTCATCACGTTTGAATTTCTAACAGGAAGTTTGTCTACACTATTTTGATTAACATTTAAACTCGTTCGTTAATACTGTATAATGACTACTGCATTGTCGCTTTAAATAATATTTTTAGGTTATGTATTTTCAACTGTTGGTAGGCGTATTTTCACTGGCAAAGCTTCTACGAAAGTTGTTTTTTGGTACATTACGAGCCCTTGAAGTTGAGGTATGTGTATGCAACTTACATTAGGAGAGCGTAGTTCAAATTAATGTATTTAGCACACTTTCACTCTGATTCAGAAATGTGTTTCGTGCATGTTGTACTTATGGTTGCTGTGAAGCTGGGAGGATCCTCCTGATGTTACAACGCTAGTACCATTATGCAAATTTTAAACTATTTCTCGTTTTATTGAAATTTCACGAAAATTTTTTCTCGACGTTTTATAATACGTCTTTGTAATACTAAAATTTCTCAACGCACATGTCAACCTACTCTAGGTAAATAAAGATTTTGTTGTCCAACAGGCATACCACTGTAAACAATTGCAAATATTAATATAAATAATACTGTTTGCGTTGTAAGTACAGTCCCAAGTGAAATAAGTGCACAAAAACGTTAGTTATAAAATACGATAAAGTTTGTGTTTCCGGCGCTCGCGTTTCGCGTTTATTTTTAATGCACTTATTTTTGTCCGTGACTGTACCTTTGGGTGAACACTGACGGTAGTAACTTGATTACGTAACGAATATGTCTTTCTGTTGGGTTCGATCAACACCTTTTGTTCTACCGCTCACTAAATTTCAAGAACAAGCTGGACAACAAAAAAAACCTGCGAATATCTAGATGTGATATACATGTCTGTTTTTGATCAATACATTTAAAAATCCAGAATAACCCGTTAAGAACATGGTGCTACGTACTCGAATTCTTATTAAATCGTTAAAATAAGAAAAAATGTTGCTAATATCTATTAATATTTTATGCTAACCTTTTACTAAAATAAAGGAATTTAATACCAAAATCAAGATAAGTGATTCGTTCCGAATAAATATTTATTTGTAAAGAAGAATCCCATTGTAGCTTATCGGAGATGAGCCACAAATCCTCTACCGCTTCAGGGCTGCGGAGTATCCACAATTTACAGCAATTTTTCACAGTGGACTTTTAGTGGGTGGATTTGAATTTAGGTATGCTCCATTTGGATTTGGGCGAGCGGCTTTAGCGTAATTTAATTTGCCTTAAGTAATGGTGTGGAACGTTACCTTGTTTGACCAGCAGCAGCTACCGATTTGTTAATACCCAAAATATCTCGTTTCCAAAAATGTTCATTATACATTTCCGGTTTTTTTACCGTACACCAATTATACTTACGGTTTGGTCGTTGTGAGCGTCTCCAAGGCAGATCTAGACCATAGGTTGTCATAGGGGTGCACTTCTGAGGGTCGGATCTCTTAAGCATATTTACCTTTTGCCCGCCAGGCGAGCGAAAATTTAGCAATGTTTTCCGAAATTTTAGCTATTTCAGCTAAATATTTGCAGAGAAAATGGTGTTTAAAAAGTTCGACTCTATCCGTTCTGCCTACCCTTCTGGCCTCACCACAGGACCAAAATTTTATCTGGAGGAGCCAAAAATTCATGTGGAGCATTTCCCCACATATTTTGTGTGGAGAACCGTTTCCATAGGTCAAGTGGGAGTGTTGTAATTGCATTTTATTGCGGTTTTCAAACAGTTACAACATGGATGCTGTTGTTGCTGCACATCTACAAGTTACCTACTGAAATGCGTATATTTACACGCCGCACTTTTTTTAGTTAGGATTTTGACATAGCTATAAGTGGTACTATTAAGTTTTGTTATAACCTATTTATTAAGCATAGTTGTTTTTGCTGTCACTTCAAAATACCTGGGGAACCGTTGAAATGCTAGGGCGGCTCGAAAATCATTTCCGTCTCTGCGAGACCAACCTACTAGGAACACTTACCCCTCTAAGCCGACTGACATTGAACACTTAATGATCTAATGTTTCTACTTATACAATTTTGGGACTGTAAAATTTTTATAAAATTATATATACTTATTAGCCGAGGTATGCTTTGCTGTAGCTGATACGTGATACGTGTTGATGAATGAGCGCAGTGGCAATGACCATATAGGCATGTACGCAAGTTACATCTAGTAACAGCAGAATATAGCAAGAGTTGAAATCGAAGTTGCGCATTCGTCGTTGGAGTATATATGAATATATTAATTGTATGTATATTATACTGTACCCTAAAAATTAATTTGAAATTATTATTATTTGAAATCCTTATTACAGTGAGATTAATACTAGGTATCTTTCGTGAGGTTTTAGGCATTGTGAAAACTTGAGATCGCTAATAACTGGATTTCAAGCAAAACAATTAATTTTAATACTATTTTTGGTTCAGAAAGGGGGCTGTTTTACCACTGAATCATCTACCTCCTGGACGCTATAGACGTTATATTAAACTTGTGATTATTATCCAAGCATAACTTTATTGTTCCACGAATAACGTATCTGAGTCGCAGACCTGTTGCTAACGGCTCATACAGCATGATCTATTTTGGTTTTTGCCGATCATCTTGTACAAAATCATATACCTCAGTTAACGTGTTCGTCTTAGCTTCAGCAAGCAGTTTATACTTATACAGTGTGTACAATCAGTATTGATCAAATCCCAAAATGTTTGGATAAATAATAGTATCGAGTAATGCGTTAGTCTTCATCGGTATGTACACGGTGTTTGTTCTTTTGTCAAAATCAGGAACTGAATCGTGTAAAAATCCGCAATAAAATTTCTGTCATAGTTATTCGTACTGCAGCGGACGCAAACAAGAGTTCCCTGTTGCGCCAACGCAATTTTCTTACGCGTACGTTTGATTCAAAGTTTCTTGCGCTCATCAAAAAACATGCAGAAACGCATGGCTGTGTTCTTGATCTATGAATGTATTGATGTATGCGATAAAAACAGTTTTTGCAATTACGTTTTACGGTGTACGCCGTCACTAAATTGCAGTGCTAGAACTTACAGTATTCGCCAGAAATAAGTTTCACCTTTCGAACGAACGAAGATCGAACAGCTTTAAAACAAATTTGAAAAAAGCGCTAAAAAAATTTGAACACGTCTGGAACAAAATTTTAAATTTATTGAATGAAAAGCACTTTTTTCAGGCGAGTACTGTATAATAGTGGCCTCGAACAACGCTTACGTTTTTATCAGAAATCATGACCGCATACATAAAGCAAAACTGTTATTTGTACGCGAAAATCGATTTTGAGGTCGCGAGCTGACGTGGTATAAGAATAACCGAAATATACGGACCTAAACTGGAGTTGTGCATAAACCCAAGTGTTACTATTACAGCATCTGACTGAACGATCATGGTATGCTATTGTTGAAACTTGTTTGGCGTGCACGATGTTTCGTCACGAGTTTGGACCTCGGTTTGTGGCAATGTTTGTCCTTTTGCTATTTTTAAAGACATTTCACTGGTTGGGAGAAGATCGAGTTGACTACGTAAGGAAATGTCGCTATAAGTTACGTATCTTGTTATTGTCAATACTTTGCCTTAGGTCAAAGAGTGGAATGATATATGACTTTATAAGGTTAGGTTACTACTGGTTAGTTAGCTATCCCCAAATAGTTTAAAAAAATTTTTCATAATCTTTACGCATTTTTTCTTTGTTTTTTCCAGACAATCATGACTTCTTAACTGTTTTGCTTTAGCGTGCCAAAAAGCATTATTAGACGTGTCTGTAGGCAGAAAATAGTTCTGCTTGTAGATATCGCAATTGTTGATTTGAAATTGGTCGAAATTTTCTAAAACAGGTGTTGCATTTAGAATTTTTTTGAGGTGTGCATAATTTTGTAGATATCTGCAGTTTTTTGGTGTTTAAATGTATTTTATATCGTAATCAGAACGTAGTGAAACTTATTGGAGATTGTGTGTTGCAGGGGTGAAATCTTTTAAATTCCGTCTGTGTGTGTGTGTGATCGGCCATAACTCGGAAACGTCTTAATCGATTTTCATGATCTTGGGCTCATTCAAACAGACATAATCGATTTACCGTGTGCATCCCCGTGCGCTTTTTGATTTGTGGTCTGGTTCCGGGGTCTTGCACTTACATGCACTTAATCCAATGCGCTCGCTCCACCACCAGCGGTTGGATTCCCTGATGAACCAGTTGTCGCCATTAACACCGATCGCATGATGTGTCACGGATGATTTCCCAGAAGCTTCTTGCCCATACTGCAGCTCCGTATGCCTGCTTCAGATGGATGAGGTCGGATTCGACTAGGGATAACCACGTTTTCTTAGGCGCGTTACGAGTACACCTCCAGCTAGCGGGCACGGGAAGATCCCAGACCTGGGAGCACAGCCGTTCCGGAGGCATGCGAGCCAGGTGGCCAAGCCAACGGAGGCGGTACGATCGCAAGATGTTGGCGATCATGGGTTGATTACAGCACCGCTCGCGTATCACGGAGTTGGTCAGGCGGTCAAGGCGGCTGACATTAAGGATGGACCATAGGCAGCTCATCTGGAACGTCTCAAGCTTGGCGATGTTGGCGGCAAGCGGACTCCAGGTTTCACACCCGTAAAGGAGTATTAGAATCACACTTGCATTATAGATTCTCATTTTGGTGTTGATATGAACCCGCGGAGTTCGCCACAAGCGGGTGCGAAGCCGTCGAAAGGTCGCACTGGCTTTCCCAATTCTGCAGTTAATGTCTTCTGCCGGGGCGATAGTAGAGGTGCTTATTATAGACCCGAGATAGCAGAAAGAGTCAACCGTCTCGGTAGCCTCCCCGTACACATGCAGGGTAGGGGCACCGCAATGAATGGATAACGACTTCGTCTTGGCTGGTTTGATTTTGAGACCCACACTTTCGGCATTTCGGGCTAGCCGGTCCAAGATATCCTGCATAGCTGTTTCATCCGGTTGAAGCAGTGCAATATCGTCAGCGTAATCGAGGTCCGCTACCAGGCAACCATCTCCAGCTGTAATTCCGTCGGCATCATCGACAATAGATGTTCAAAGCAGCCAATCCAGCACGAAATTGAACAGGACTGGGGACAGGATACATCCCTGACGGACACCGGAGCTGACTGAAAAGCTGGGTGATAGGCCGTTTTGGGTACGAAGACGCAAGGTTCCGGGGTCAGGGGTCAAAATGTGGGTTTTGGCCACATTTTAGTATCCTTCATGGAGGCAAGGTTATTTTTATCTTAACTTTCGATTTTTTCTCACGATGGTTTTATTTCATAGTAAAATGATAAATGCCGACGTCTTTATTTTTGTTTTTCCATTAAGGCTCCTGTTCTAGAGTTACTGGTTTGAGGTATGGTGCCCCAATCGTTCCCCGACCCAAAGATCGAAAATTTGTTTTGACGTCCTGGATGGCTGAAAAGTTCCACTTGAGGGTTTTTGGCCATGGTTTTGCTCTGTGACCCATGGTTCCATGGGTACGGCGGTATAGCGTCCCCAAGGTTCGGGGCAGAGGTAAAAATGAGGGTTTTTCACCCCATTTTAGTATCATTCACGGAAACAAGCTTATTTTTATCTTAACTTTCGAATATTTTCTCTGGTTGGTTTTATTTCATAGCGAAATGATAAATGCCTATGCCTCTTTTTTTGTTTTTCGATTAAGGCTCCGGTTCTAGAGTTACTGATTTGTGGTATGGTGCCCCAATCGTTCCCCCACCCAAAGATCGAAAATTTGTTTTGACGTCCTGGGTGGCTGAAAAGTTTCACTTGAGGGTTTTTGGCCACGGTTTTTCTCTGTGACCCATGGTTCCATGGGTTCGGCGGTATGGCGTCCCCAACGTTCGGGGCAGAGAGCAAAATAAAGATTTTTTTTACCTCTTTTTAGTACCCGTGACATAAGCAAGATTATCTTTATCTTAACTTTCGAACTTTTTCTCTGGTTCGTATATTTCATAGTAAAACGATGAATGCCGATGCCTCTTTTTTGGATTTCGATTACGGCATCGGTTCATGGGGTTTGAGTCATGGCACCCCTATGGTTCCTCGACCCAAAATTCGAAGATTGGTTCTGACTTCCTGGGCGCCTGAAAAGTTTTACTTGGGCATTTTCGAGCATTTCAAACTCATTGCTGGTGTTGATTTTGCTCTGCGATCCATGGTTCAATGGATACGGGGGTATAGCGCCGCCATGGTTCATCGATCTAAAATTCCTAATTTTACTGTTACGTCCTGGTAGGCTGATAGCTTGCACTTAGCGGGTTTGGGGCATGGGAAATTTATTGCCGCTGTTAGTTTTATTCTAACTTGTGCGGTATTATGTGATATCCACATATAGCATATCGATGTATATATGTTATCGAGAGCTTATTGTCTGTGCACGCAAAAGGCGTAGCTCTACGTACCTATGCTTCACTACGTTCAGGAATCTCGATAGAGTTACTAGTATAACAAGTTTAATGTTGCGGGTATAAGTAAAAGGTTTTAATGAGTTGATGAAAGCGCTTCCATGTTTTCTTACTTAATTGCACTCGTTATGTTTTTTTGATTCTGTCTAATTTGGCTTTGTTCATTATTTCTTATTTCTAATTCAGCGTATCTTGCGATAAATTGCAAAAATCAAAGAGGAAATTTTAGGAGAACGATTATGGTCAGTCTTTTAAAACAGACTTAATTTATTTGAAAACGGGAATCTTATGATATTCTGACATTTCCATAACTGCAAATGAGTCGTAGTCGTTTTAATAAAGTTATATTTTTGAAATCCCGATGTTCACCCCCAATACGCTCGAAATCCACATGTTACACTAAGTCCATGGCTAAAAACGTTCCCAAATTTATATTTTCTATTTACATAATGTTTTTTTTAATTTTGGTACCTCTATTTCTAGTGCTAAAATACTGTTTTGAAGCTGGACAATATTTTGACCCCACAGTTTCAAGTACCTGAAAATAAGTATGGAAATATGTTATACTATACTACAACAACAATTTATTGCTGCCCATTTTAAAACTTGCCTCGAAAATGAGCACATACCTTCAAATTCAAAGTATATACCCGCGTCTCAATGTGGAAATATTTCTACGGATCAGAAAGGTAACAATGCTGTTCAGGTTTTTTGTTAATGCGATTTTTGTCAACGTTCTTTTCTGCAAAGCAAACACACACATTCCTTCCTGCAGATGCAATGTAATTTGCTGTGCCTCACGCCGCATCTGTGGGTGGCACTGTTAGCAGACTGTCATTCGTCCTCATCGCAACCGGGGACCACTGAATTAACAATAATTACGCTGTGACAGACAATAATATTATTTCAAAAACTTGTTAATTTGGAAGATCGTTGAACATTGTAGCACTCAGACGTTCAATTTTATAGCGCAGTGACGTCACTCTACGAAATATCAAGTTCCGACACAATTTCAACATTTTTCAGTTTTCAAAATGTACGTTGCATTACATTCCTGCAAATATGCCGATCTGATCAATTAATTTATATTGATAATCAATCAGTATAAGATAATGCGCCAATTAAAAACTACAGATTTCAACCTGTTTTGCTACATATAGACCAGACCGATACTTATTTTTGCAATAATTTATATTATCAGGAGCACATGATAAAATGTTGTAAATCAGTATGATACTCGGTTATTCTCATGCACATTGACTTATCCGACCATGCAATCGTTTATCAGCTTTGTCGCGATCAAGCATGTTAGTGGTACGATCATTTTCCCCGGTGGATCGGTTACCAAGCGTCATCGGTTCCAGGTGTCACATCACCATTAGCCAATGAATATTATTGCAAAAGTATCAGTTATCGATGTGTCCTATTTTTGATTTAATCCTGTTGAGTATTTTCGATTTGCTAGTTGTTGGTACAATCGAAAAATCTTGGGGTTAACCGACATCCCTGAGAAAACCTTGTTGGGTGTCCACTTACGTTTTTGTGGGGTACGGCAAACACGACCACATCATTAGATAAAGCAAAGTACATGAGTACATGACCGAGTGTCATACAATTTTACAAAATTTTGGAATTAAGTCTTAATATTATGGCTTAATGTTATAATCTCATTCAGCTTGTCATTTCTTTGATTTTAAATACAGATGGAACGAACACCAGTTATTTCGCTGACTTATCATCTTAGAATTACTGGTAAGGTTATATTTAGTTTTACAGTTTATTATTGGTTGTAAGTCTGTTTATAAATTATATACGTAGCAGATCTAGTTTATATAGTGCATAAACGCAAAATGTATTTGACGTTTCAAAACAAAAATTTATTTCACCCACTGAAATATCAAAAACAAGTACAACATCGAATCCCTATTGAACCCAATTCCTGCAATATTCTCTGTCCTTTGTTAGTTCTTTCACTCACTAAAGTATCGGAATCAAGTAAAACGTTGAACCGCTACGCAAACTTGAATTTTCGTTCAGTCAAAAATGATAAAAGCAAGCGTTCGTTGCACCCTTTAATAAGTAAGTGCTATTTTTGATTAGGTACTTACAGATTCAAGAGCATCTGGGATGTGGAAATTAAATTTTATGTATAAATACAGATAGGACAATTAAAAATTATTCGCCAACCCCAAATTCGACAGTATAAACCTTGAGCCAAACAGCGAAAAATATGCTTTTTGGTCATTCCGTTTTGTGTGTTTAATGGCACTGATTCAAAATGAAAGTTGTTTGCAGGGCTAATAGATTCCAGTCACTGAGTGTGCTGGAGGAAATATATTTTTTTGTCGCTGTCATTCATAACTCATTTTCGGATGAGTAGACTTCGATAGCAAAATTGATGACAATGTGCCATATAGTTGGACGCGAGTTGCTCCAACGTCATCGTCTGACGAAAATGGCAAACGTTTTAAAGGGTTCTTTGCCATATCTGGCTATTCCGGTGTTATAGTTTCGCAGGGCATATCTCGCGACACAGGCTTTGTATCGAAATTCGAAGACCGTAGCTTATCGAGATCTACAACTGTGTTGATCAAGCCTTTTTGTGCGAACAAAAACACACCCTGGCCCGCTGTGGGTCTGAATATGGTTCGTCGACTCTTTATTAGAAATAGCTACTTTTTTTAAATTTCGGCATGTTATTGCGCGTTTTTACTAGTGCCTTATGCTTGTCAAGCACACTGGATGCGGAAATTTTGTTATCCAGAGGCCGAATCGACTTTGTTATTAGTTTTCATAGAGTTTCAAGGGTTTTACGCTAGACGAACACGATTATGCATTGCGCGCAGGGCATCAAAAATGGTCAATATATAGGTCTTTTGAAGGCTGAATACAATGATTTGGTTATCTATAGTACAGCATGCATATTACATGCTTTTTCAACATATAGTCAGATTTTAGTTTGGTTACGTATTGCGTAGAGAGAATCAACAATTATTACCTGTATAAGTTTTTCGGTGGGCTAAATTCGATGTTTGATTATATTGAGCCAAGCACAAGTATCTCATGCCGTTTCAGTTGTTTTCATTGGGGTTAGGTTCAATGAACCCGATTTCCAAAGTATACTTGGTCTTCATTCATTTTGTACATGGCATCAAAAGAGCTTATATAGAGGTTTTAGGGCATGCTAGATACAATAGTTCTGCTATAAGTGACCAGTGCCAACACTTCAATATTGTTTTCGATGGGCTTAGGGTCGTCGTTGCTTTAAGAATTCCAAGGTTTCGGGGTTACAGAATTGCAAAACTGTATCTAAGGGGTTGGCGAAATCCATATTTATTATCTCACGTTGGCATTTATAAACAATTTATTTACAATTCGCAGGTACTCTTGTTTTTGGAACAGTACCTGGCCAATAAAAAAAATTCTCATTTACTACGGGGAGCAACAAAAACGTGCTTGTCTTGTTTTAGGGACTGAATGCAAATTTAGGTTTTCCGTAAGGGATTCAGAGTTTTTCTGCCTCTTTTCGATATATATTTATTGAAATAACTAGTAAAGGACGTAAAAGAATATTGTAAAAATCTGCTTTCAGCAGGGGCTCGATATTCTGGTTGTCTTCGATACTTTAGTTAGTGAAATAACAGCTTCCTAAAGGTGGTCGGTGTCCAACTTGTTTTCAATATTCAAAACCTAGTAAAACATAGTGCAGATTGTGTTTTGCAACGGTGAAATCTTCTTCCGTCTGTGTGTATAGGTCTGATCGGCCATAATTCGAGAACGACTTAACCGATTTTCATGATTTTGGGCTCATTTGAATCGGCGTAGTCGACATCCCCGAGCATTTTTAATTTAGAGTCTGGTTCAGGGATCAAAATGTGGCTTTTTTGCCCCATTTTAGAACCCTTCACGGAAGCAAGATCATTTTTATCTTAACTTTAGAATTTTTTCTCTAGTTTGTTTTATTTCATAGTAAAATGATAAACACAGATGCCTCTTTTTTGTGTTTCCATTAAGGCTCCGATTCTGGGATTTATATGCGGTTTGAGGTACGGGGGTATGGTGCCCAATGGTTCTTCTACCCAAAATTTGAAAATTTGTTCTGACGCTTGGTGGCTCAGCAGTTTCACCTGGGGGGTTTTGGGTGTTGGAAAACTCATTGCCGGTGCTGATTTTGCCCTTTGACCCGTGGGGTACGGGGTGTGACGTCTTATGGTTCGGGGTTAGATGTCAAAACGAGGAATTTTACTCATTTTAGTACCCTCTGCTGAAGCAAGGTTGTTTTTATTATATCTTTCGAACTTTTTCTCTGTTTTATTTTATTTTTGTAGTAAAATGATAAATGCCGAAGCACACGTAACTGAACGAAGACACGACA
>JASANE010021838.1:0-14627 GCA_030248225.1 Trileptium ribeirensis
GGAGAAGCAACGAGTGTCGCAGTGCAATTCGACTGTTTATCCTACTGTACTAGGCGTTGAATGTAATGACAAAGTATACGTATATATAGTACACATGAAGAATATACAACAAGCAACAGGTAATTGTAATGCAACAGGATAACATCATGGTACGATTTATCAACAGTGCAAAACATTCGAATGACATAACATGACTGTAATTTTTCGCTAACTCGTAATTTTTATTATAAACTCTTATGTACTAATTATCCTAAATCTTAAATAGTTTCAATGAATTTTCTGATCCATTTTGCTGGAGAAGAACCTTGTAAACTCAACAAAATCCCAAAGCTTAATCTCGGGTTAGGATTTTATTCCGGATGTGCTTATTATATGAAAATATATACACGTGCAGACAAATTTTGAACGGCAAATTTCTAGTGGTCTGTATATTTAGCTCAACTCACTTATCCGATGGCCAGTTCATCGGAACTTAAAATACCTAGTGTGACTAGCGAGATATGTCAATGCGGCATGTCAGTTCTATTAAGGAATAAGTAGAGAACAAGCATGTTGTTACCGATTCGGAGGGAACATGTAAGATACAGGTGGATTTGACGTCCACTAGTAGTAATTTTAGAGGTGGTGAGTAATTCGCTCTGTAACATCATCCCTCCTCAAAATCGGTCAACGGTAATGAGCAAACTCAAACTGAAAAGATATAAGAAAATGTATACATAAATATATATGCTTGTTAATACTCAGGCTCAGCTCATTTTGTGGCCTGTTTTTTTGTACGTTTAGCCATTTTTTGATTCACACACGTGAACCACTGCGCACCAACAACGGTTTAATTTTAGAGAAAATAACTATTTTACTAAGAACGTTTATCGCTAGCTTTTTATACAAAGCCTAGCTTATCAAACGTGTGGGAAATTAATAATTAGTTTTATCTGGAAATTTTAGCGTTATTTTGTCGAATTTTAGGAAGGTGATGGATCGAGTCCGATCCAGGGAAAAATACTAAAACAGTGTAATTAGATATTTTAAAGTGAGTAAGATTTTCGAAGCTTATATCGGTGGAACTATTTCTTAAGTTCCTATCAAAAATTACGGGTTGTTGCAAAGTGCTGCAATAATTCTAGCTACCAAAAGGTATCCAGTTCGACAGCGTCTAGTTAATTATTTTCTCGTTCCTTTCTATCCCGAAGAGGCAAGGCTAAAGGAAAAGCTTTTTTAGGATCGAGACTATCCACAGGTCTTCGCGGAATTTAGAATAAATCTTAGAGGTCGATTCTAGTTAAGACGACCACAACAACAGTAACGTTGCTGCGTCGCATCCTAATGGTTATTGTCGCTACGGAGAAGTCGGAATTAAATACTATGCCAAATAGTCCTATGTATAAATAATACTGGTAAGTCAACTCACGACTGTACTACAAAGTAACGGTTCAAGTTACTGGATTTCTTCCTGACATGAGGGCTTACCGGGTTTGAACTTTACACAACGAATAAGTATTAGGGTAAAGTTTTTCAATGAGCTATGACCCTGGAATATTTCAGGACATTGACCGTGGCATATGTAAAAGTAAAGGTAACTCCGTTCTGAGCTATAGTGAATATGAAAAATTTTCCACAGCTAAGGCGTTGCCTCAACCCTTTCATTTAAAGGTCAATTGTTCTAGTATCCTAATGATCTGAATCGCATAACCTATATAAGTTCTAATAACTTAAGGACCATATTAATCCCTAGGTTCACGAGTAAACTATATATTAATTTTGTATCCAGCTTCACAAAGATAGCTCTTCGCACTACCGCGGATATGGGAGGCCTAGTGCGAAATCACTATAATGCGGGCTATAAAATACGAACTGGTTCATCCAATATGTTTTCTTAGACTTAATGTTATTACACTGAATCAATCCTCTGTCGAAAGTGAGAAGAACTACGATTGACGTCTAAGCAGGCCACAAGCGGAACAGTGATCCATTCTGGGGCAGTACCCAATTGTACGAGCTCTACGGGGCTTAAAAACCTTAGCCTACTTAAGCTAGCCCTAACGGTTTGTATATCCGAACTCTATTTCTCACGGGGTAACCATTTTGCTATTACGGATTGTTCGTAATCTCTGCAAAGTGATGGTGCTTGTGTAGGGTGGAAATTCCTAAGCTAGCGATCCATGTGTCAACTGGAATCCCAGTGCGGCAATTTAAGCAATTTCACATTCTCGGTCACTTCACACCAACTGTATACCTATATCATACAAATGCATCGTTTCATAGGTCCATTTAAGGGCATGGGGGCAGGGGTTACAATTTTCAACTAAGAATTAAAATCATGGGTGACGGCACCTGTCCTAAAGTGAGCCAGAATAACGTTCACGTACCACATTTTTCATAATTAACTGCAATTATACTCAAAATGACGAGGTATCCTACCACACCCGGTCGACCAGGAACACATCAATTATGCATTGAATTATCAATATAACGAGCAAATGGGCCTTGCGAGTTTCGTATGACTTG
Source organism: Trileptium ribeirensis (assembly GCA_030248225.1). Taxonomy (NCBI): domain Eukaryota; kingdom Metazoa; phylum Nematoda; class Enoplea; order Enoplida; family Thoracostomopsidae; genus Trileptium; species Trileptium ribeirensis. Next base: position 2,506 of record JASANE010021838.1, read on the forward strand.
TATAAGAGGGAATAACCGGAACCAGCAACCGGAACCTAGTGTTCGAAACATATAGTAAAACAGATGAAGGGGCAGTTGATTTAAAATGTATTTGAAAATAACTTTTTCATTAAACTTAATGTATTCTGATGGTATTCTTGCTTCGCTGGAACTTTAAAGATAGTGAGGAAGCTAATAATGTTCATTTATCGATCGATATTGGGTCCCCAGAGCACAAACTGGTTCTACTATACACCCTTGCGTATATTGCTGCAAACCGAATGTGTTTATAACGCATGGAGCGTGGAATAAACGCTTTCATTCTATCCCCAGTCGCCTCCTTTTACTACACATGTTTGTTACATGTTATTCTGTAGGAAACCTGAAATTATTGGCTTATACGGTTATAATAGAAAATGGGTATATACTATAATTTTCGGTTTAGTGTTCAGGAACACTTTTTAGGCTACTGTTGGGGAACCAGTGCCCGTCAGTCAGATGATAATGATGATAACTTTCTAATCAGAATGCTATAAACGAGAGAAACTGTGATACTGCTCACACAGGTTCAATAAATACAGGTCATTGCCAAGAACGCTGTTTCTGGCTGAGTTGCAGATAATGCTACTTTGCTTCAAGCTAGACTGCTTTACAAAGTTTCCGAACGCACTGGGTGGTGCTTGACGCAATTTAAGTTAACCAAACTTACAGCTAAGTACTTCCACATCGACCATACCGTGTTGGACCGGTTTAAATCTAAAATATATACTTCGCAGACTTCTGAATGTGTACAATAGCTGCTACAAGCATTGACCTGGCTTTGTTTTGTTAACAAACTCCTGCAGCGTCAAGATGAAAACTTTCTCCTGAAACTATGAGTCCTACTTACGTTTCACACGGCAAATTGCTGAGTTAATCTTTTCCTTTGTTTGGTTGTATTGGAACTTGATCACTGTGTATATATTACATGTTTATACCGCAGATGAATCAAAAATGAGGAAAATTTCACTCAAAATTTTTAAACCTGAATTCCGGTTCCGGTATGGTTTTTGCCCTTTGCCGGAATCGCAACCGGAACACTATTTTCGGCGGAACCGGAACCGGAATTCCGGTTACTCTCTGCTATATAAGTATCAGTAATGATCATGCCATTATCTACAAACTATATAAATAAAAGAGATATAAAATCAAATGGTTTGTGTGTAAGTGATAGGCAACCACAATCATAATGCTATCATCATATACGCACATAATGATAAATCAAGTATTCGACTACTATCCACACGATTTCAACTAACAACAGATCATACAATCATAACTTTGTTAAATGACGGTAAGTATAAATAATGCCAAATTCGTCAAGGTCACAGGTACTCGACCATATGCACACACACGTACTCGCTCAGGTAGGGAAACGTGGATTTCATTCAAGACTATTGGTTTTGGCTTTAATTTCTATAACGAACATAGTTTTAGAATTCAGTAATGTTGTCCATTATTCTATGGTAAGAAGTAATTTCTCTCGTAACGATCCAGAATGGATCTATTACATAATAATAAATCAGAACTGAAGGTTATTAGACATTTTTTCATTTATTTATCTAGATGAAAGTGTGGAGTGTTAAATTTTCTGAATTTGGATTTCAACAATATTGATTCAAACATTATAGTAAGTATTTTACCCCATTCATGCATAAAATTATATGGAATTATGGTTTTTATCTTGAGTTTAGTGCAATATGTGTACACCGCTTCTTTAAATGAGGAAACGAATTTGGATGGTACAAACTGGACGCTAAATGTGAACTTACGACCTATTTCAAAAAGGTTTCTAAGGTTATATTTTGTATAATATTGAGAGTGACATATATGATACTGGCCTGTCCACAGCCCTCCGAAAAGTGGGGGGACTTCGGGGGCCCCCATGTTCATTCTCGGGGGAAAGTTTAAAGTGGGGGGGATAAATTTTGCTTAAAAATACAAAATATTTCCATATTTTCATGCATTTTTACTACTGTGAATATACTTTCAAGCTAAAAAACAATATTTTAGCATTATAAATCGTGGTAATTAATGTTTAAAAAACAATTTGCAAACAAAGAACATAAATTTTCAGACATAAAAAATTTTTGGAGTTAGTTGAACATGGGGGTTTCGGCCGAGTGGGGGGGGGAGCGGACATGGGGGAACATCTCACGAACATGGGGGGATTTGAAAAGCGGGGGGCCCCCCACTGTGGACAGGCCAGTGATACGGCCATGAAAACTATCTTGTGAAGAACAATTACATCTGTAATTCTGTAGTAATTTGAGGACTTCGAATCAATGTGCCCTCAATTAAATTGTTTGGATATTATTATTGGTGGTTAATATGTAAAGGCCACATGTGGTTTAAGGTATTTAATGATTTCCTTGTCAGATTTCATATTATTGATGGCCAAATTTAATGTTACATAGACAAGTAGATTTAAGTATTTTGCCTAGGTGAAGGCTATAGTATAAAATAATGTTTTTGTTTGTCTTTGAAAGATTTCGTATCATCTTTATTTTCTGCCAAATACTCCATTGAATCTGATAAAATATCTATAAATTGTTAAGTAAAGTGTTGTTAGAAGAGGGTTAGAAGAGGCAAGAACTGGGGCTAATTTTCGAATTTGGGCTTTTGCGGAATTTAAAATAACTTTAAAAACCGTTTTGCCAAACTCGACAATTTTTTCTATCGGTTTTTCTACCGACATGCATAATTGGTGGTTTGCCTTAAGTTCTATCAGAGCAGCATTATAGGGCTTCAGGGGTTCCAGAGATCTTCGGATGGTATACTCATCAAACACAATGTCTGTTACATGATTACATAATGACAACTATAGGTGAAATAACGTTCTCTCCATTTCACTCTCGCCTGCGTGATACTAGCCTATTACGTTGCAATTTGTTTAGCTTGGAATTGTATAGTACGCAACAATTTATAAATTTTCCTTATAGCTTGCCATTTTAGGTAGTTTGGAATGGAAACTTGAATTCAGCTCGTTTTTTGATCTGACTAAGTTTTTTTATTACTAATATTGTTCAGAGATTTCTATTCGTCCAAATCTGAGCTGCTGGCGTTGTCGTCTGAATGGGCAATTCCAGACGTTGTGCTGCGCGAGGGAATGTTATGTGCGGCCGAGTTCGAAGGGGGTGGTGATTGGCATCGTGGCGTTGTTCAATCTGTCAATCGAGAATCCAGCGAAGCCGATGTAAGTCATGGAGCTCTCTAATACATTGAAATATAACAATATCGAATTCAGCTGTGCCTTTACGGCTGAATAATGATGTTGGTTTATTTTCAGCAGTAGTTGCTACTTGAAAGCTTAAATTTAGTCCATTTTGACGTGGCATATAATTTTCATCAGAGAGCGGTTTCTTTGTTATTCCTCTCGTTACGCCCATTATACGGTAGGTAGGGGTGGGAACATTATACAACAAGACTATATTAATTGAATTCTGAGTGTAGTTTGTGAAACGAGCGTAGTGAATAATTCTCACTGACCAGAGTGATAAATTTCGACGGTATCCGCTTCTTGGTTTTTGGGGTGGTACACATAAATTAACTTCGGCTTGACAAACTGACTGGCGCGACAGCTCACTCGAAGGTTTAAAATCTCTATTTGTAGCCTTTAGTTAAACGCGCAAAGGGTTTTCATCTCTCCGTGCCGTTAAAGTAGGTCAATAATGGGCTCGGACCGGGTCGAAATGGGGTCCGACAAAACACATTATAAATTGTATATCGAAAACTTGTGCAGAAATCTTAGCAAAATTAAGCCGATTTTGTTGGGCAAGAAGCTCTATAATTGTGTATGTTATCCTTTGCTGCATGGCTGTTTTATGATGCAGTATCTGGGTGAAAAACGAGTGTTTAGTGGGCCCATGAGACCAAAGTACACGAAAACGGCAATATCACCGCTAGAGCTGTGTAGGTGATGTTGATACTCTCGTTTCTTATAGTGATTCATTCTCTTCATAGCTGCACATGGATTACAACTGCTGCTGTCATTATTTACGCTGCATTTTTGGGTGAAAATATGGTTTTCAATGTATTCATGAGACCTAAAATACAAGAAAATGACAATATCGTGCAAGTCGTAGGCGATATGGGTATTATTAGTATCATTTGGTAGAGCACTTATCCTCCAAGCAGTTGAAGACCGTGTGTCCTTATACACTTAATAACCTGGCATATTTCCTCAACGATTGAAGCAACAAGGCTGATATTCGGGTGATTTTGTAATTTGATACTCAATATAGCAACTCGTCTCAGCAAATTATTTAAAGGAGTTACTTTCAATAACGCTGGTATTAGTACGGTGTTTCAAGTAGCCAGGTTTTAGTGCTAACGGATATGTACAATAATTATATTTTATCAATCCATATAGTCGCGTGTCGTATAATAATGTGAGCCAATGAAAAATTAGACGGGTAACACATGACTGTTTTACACGCTTTGATTTCCTGTCAGGTTGCCATGATATAAATTTGCCAAATTCACTTTAAAAAACTATATTTACGGTATCCATAGGTGCATAGTTTACATAATGACAGTGTCCTAATGGCAATATATTTATAGCAATAATTACTATTGTATGTATGTTATAGCAATTTTTGCTTCCAGGTAATCTATATTGACTTCGGTACGAATAAAACGTGCGCAATTTCGTCGTTGCGATATTTAGCGCGGACATTTAAGGACAAACTTAAGGCTCAAGCGATTCCGTGCCGCCTCGCACACTACGAAGACCTGCGGTTGCCTTCTTCGTCACATGTAGGTCCAGTTTGTAGACTATTATATAGATGTTGTAGCTTAGGGTTTCATCCAATTTATTCAGAATGGTTAGCTGCAGTGATATTTTATTCATAGTATGGATTATAACCTCAAACGAGACGACTTTGATTGAAATAGATTACACCGGTAATTAGTCATTAGATTTGATATCGGAGAATTAACTAGTTGGCACTTATACTGTCGTTTTGTATTTGAATTACTTCCACGTGATGTGTATTTAGCATGGTTCCTGGTGAAGTCCGGTAGTTTATGCATTGGAACAACTCGTGTTTAAGCTTGATATAGTGTATTTTAGAGAATAGATATTCGTGTTCTACGGATGTTTCTTTCTCCATATTTAATATTTACCATTATTTTTGTACCGCAAATGTACTGTGTAGTATCCTGTCGGCGGCATCGCCAGATAGGTTTAGATTTGAGTAGTGGTAACTGTTTTTCTCACATATTTTAGACCGATGACGATTTTGGCCAGGCAGTAATGTTAAGCTTGGTAACAGATCAACCGATGTGGGTGATAGTTGAATCGATCGATACAGTACGTTCTAAGTGAAATATTCTCACGTATACTTGGAATACTGACGATAGGGAGCGGTCTTACTCAAACAATGTGATTGTGTCTTAAAACAATGAAAGCCTTAACAGTACATGCTCTTGAAAGACGGCCAAAATAGAAATCTCAAACGACAATTCATTCTATTAATAAGCAAAGGTCGAATTTTAAATTTATCTTGTTTCGATCGATTGCAACTTCGGTAGAGAACATATTTATGTTCGTGGCTGCGGCTCTGGATCGCGTTTTGCCGGAAGTAAGCAAAAATTTTGCACAGAGCAACCAAGTATGCGCAACATTTTGCCATATGACACTTTACATGAACCCTGAACAGAAAATGCCCAAGCTGCTCCTCATTTAAATGACGCGACATATTGTAGATCTCTAGTAATATGTTCTTATTCAGGGGTTGTAGCAAAGACTTTGCTTTGTAATCGTTGAGCGTGATGAATTTTTGGACAATTGTTATCTTAGCAGCTAGAGGTCAGCTCATGTTATACTCGAGGTTGAGTTGAGGACCTAAATGTCCTCATAGTAGAACCCTTGTTATTGAGAAGATTTTATCAGAGATTATATTCCGAAAGATTAGAAATTGTTAGTTTCAGATTTTTAATAACTTTATAAAATGTGATTTATTTGTGTTTTGACGTAACTTTGCATGAAGTTGAAATAATGGTTTTTCTTTTGTAACAGTAGGATAGAATAATACGCTGGGTCGTTCGAGAGTTGAGTGGTGGAACGTATGGTTTGAAACATTGAAATTAGAAATTTATTTAAATGCACTATACAAAATTCTATCCATTTAAATTTCATGGCCAGCAGAAGGAGCGAGTTGCAAAATTTTTACGGCGTTATGCGCACGGGTATTATAGCCCTATCTCTATTCTATTGCGATACAGATATGATAGAAATAATCTTTGTGTATTCCCATTAGCTAACCGGTCGCTAACGAAAAGTGAAAAAATAATAAAAATGATTGAAATATGCAAAAATTTGTATAACAGTCTGAGTCAGACCGCTTCACTGCGCACAGCGCATTAGTGAGTTTTTGGTTTTTGGACGTGACAATATACTATATTGATGCTTTTTTCAGCCGGAATACCGTTTGTCAGTGGATTTGGTCGGGCTACATGATGATACGACTGGTTCAAGCGGCGACGATATGCACGTTATCGATGTGATAATGCAATATTTCCAGCAAGGCGACCAAATTCTGCCTTCATTAGCACGAAACTCAGTTGAACAAGAGCAGCCGGTAATGCACGACAGTGCGAACAAGTTGTTAAGCGGCGACGGCAAGCAAAAATCAGATTGCCTTAATCAATTGGCACAACAAATAGCTGCAGTGCAATTGGCTGTCGAAGTGGATTTGCCTGAATGTGATGATGATATAATACCGGTGGACAGTGACGGGAACCTGTTGAGCGAAATGGGCCGACTTGGCGCGAAACACCAACAAAGCGAACATAACAAAAGCAAACGTGGGCCTGGTGAATCAGTAAGCAGCGACGGCGCAATAACAATTGACGAGGAATTGGAGCAAATGTTGGAGGCTGAGTTGGCTTGTGGCTTAGGAGAAAATGATAATGATGTTGGCGCTGACGATGAAGGAGATAATACGATCGACGAAACAGTTATAGCGGTAAGATTTATACTAGCCTTCTGTTATTGCAATGGGTGACTGCTATAGTGGTTGTTGTCCTTTTGATTTGGATTTGGTCCAAATTTTCTGGAACACACAAAAATATGATTAAGTGGCGGGCACTGTGTTATGAGTAATCTCGGGTTGATTTTATAAACCAGTTACGACCTTTAATAACACTGTCATTGCCGAAAATGAGTACACACGGCAAAAGCAGGTACAATTAATAAAAATACCCGCGCTTGTCGTTTTTCCACGATAATAGACTTGAATGCCACGAGGAAAACATTTATTCGGTCCGTGGAAAGCACTGGTTAAGTGCATATATTTGCATAAAAAAGGTTTCAGCTATTGCAAACGTCATTAATGTGACAAATCGAATGGATTCGCTGCGGACGCGGATCTGTTTCGTAATACGAAGATAGCGTACGACGTTACGGCGATGGCTCAACGTAACGATCAGTCAATTGAAGTTTCTGATTGAGCAGTCTGGAGAGACGCAGCTCGTAAAATTGATTAATTTAAAAGAGCTTGATTTGTGGCTAGCAAACTCAAAGAATAGCATATCACACAAAGGTATTCTATGGTTGACTAATATTTCTCAAACAGGAGCGATGCATTTGTCTTTACTTCCGATTAAGAGTTTAAATGGTAAATTCATGCAATCTAAGTTTTAATTTCAGTTTACACTGCTAATTTGTGTTCGAGCAACGCATTTTTTGCTTTTTTCAGCTGTTTTCTTAATTTCAATGTTGTGACGTTGGTTGAGGCGTTGAGGCAGCTATATTTAGCAAACTTAGTGCCACTCGGCATCACTTACTGGACACTGACCAAAAGACGGAATACACATTTGGTTTAGTCAACAGGTGATGATTGAACTTAGGAATGTATAAGCAATTTTACTTTTTCATAAATCTTCGCAACAACATTAGCAGTTTTGTGGATATTATGAAAATGAAGGCGCAAGGTTAAACCATATGATTTGGCCATAAACAAGTATAATTTAACTATACACGCACCAATAAATTGGCACCCTCCGACTTTGAAAAGCCTTTTATATTTGGGATCGTTTAGCCTACCACGACAACGATAAGGATGGTGTTGGCGTATTCTTATCACCATCGACATATGAGCAGCTCATTGCTGAATCTAAGCATGTGATAAAGAACGTGATTTATTATTGCTCAAGCCGCTGCTAATATTAAGGCGTGTTCACATGCTCCAATTTTGAGCTCAAAATTTTACGGTGAGTTTTAAAGGAAAATTGCTGTTTCAAAATTTGAGCTCAAACTTTTTCAGATAATACGTCTCGCCGATAATTGACTGCAGGAATATCCTTGAAAAGTTTGAACAGTGTTCACACGTTCAAACTTACTAAAAATGCAGAAAAGATGCTTTCAAATCTTGATCAAGGTTTGAGCTCAAATTGAGAGTGTGAATACGCCTTTCGTTATGCGTTGTCCGAGAAAATTAAATAAAATGACATTTTATCATTAACGGCACTGCTAAATCACGTGTTCGAAAACAGCGTACAGAAATAAACATTATTTAACCACGCTTTTACACGTTTGGTAGCTGTAGTTGGATGGACTATCATCGCTGGTTGGGATTTTTTATTTCGAACGGCGAAAAATCAATTCATATCATATTTTCATAGTTTTAACACTCATTTACCTACTGTTTATAATCTAATCTCTATCCAGTCCGTTTCGTAGTTAATGTGGCTTATATATCTATTAAATTTTATTCTGTGAATTGTTGTACTTTACCATGCTAAAATTATTATCAGTGCACAGTGAAACATTGTGTTTATAACAAGTAATGTATTTGTATTTGCCAAACTAAAAAAATACAGTCAAATTGTATAGAATAATACATTAAGGGTTTTATTAGTGAGCCCCAGACACCGCACTTCTGGTCGGTTTAGCAGCCTATCGTTAGCATTGGAATATTTCATGGATGTAGTAATTAAACAAGTCCGTCCTTGGGAATATAGCATAAAAATCTCTGGCATACGCATAAATTTAAAGAATGCATACTAATGCAATTCAGATATACCCGTTCTAACATATTCGGTAGTATATTGGTCAAAAAGTCAATCATCAAAGTCAAGATTTTATGTTTTGCAGAATATCTTTACCAGTTTACACGCATAGCAGCTTTTTACTAGAATCTCTCTTTTGAAGGTGATGCAACTAAGGGTTTGAATGATTGTTATACGAATTTGTGTGCTTAATAGAGCTCTTTAACATTTTTCTACTATAATCTTAGATATAGTGAAAGCACTTATAGCGAGTTAAGTTTTTCGCTATTAACTGCGGCTTACGCATTTTCTGTCAAAATATTGCCACCTGATTAACGAATGCTCAACTTACATAAATAGTAATTGTTTTTATGTAATGGTGCATTTATTTTGATCGAAAATATTTACGTTAACTTATGCAGCAAATATGTCATTTGTGATTTTTAACAAATTTCAGTCCTCGTGTTCACCGATTCCTTCAGTACACGATGTTAGTACAACCGCAGCGCGACATCAAAAAGGTGACGTTGACAATCTCAATTACCAGTATAGCGATGTATCGAGACTTGGGTTATCACCATCTACATCCGGAGCGTCCACATCTGCCACGACATCGTCCAGTCATATGGAGTCAAGCAGCGATTCATCGGAGCAGTGTCATTCGAATGGGTCCGGTCCATCAGTAGCGTCCATTGTGGGCCAACAACAACAGGAGCTAATTTCGCTCTCCGAAGAACCTTCGTGGATAACTGAACTGCGAGAAAGTTACGCCGCCGGCGTTGCAACTGCAGCTGAGGTAGAGCAAATTCATGGTTTGCTGCTGCAGTTGTGGTGAGCGATGTTCTGCGTATATTCTTTTACTTTTTAAATTATATGTACGAATGGTATATTTTAAAAACTTATGTTTCGTCACAATGTTTTCTATAATTGTAATTCGTAATCGTTAATGAATTAGTCGCAAAAGCTATCTCCAAGCTGTTGTCACAATTAACTGCTATGCGTAGCGCAGCATTATTTGTTAGCTTCTGTGTTGTAGTGAGTCCGTTTATCGTTCAATAACTAAATTGCGATAGACCGATTTCAAAATGTAGCAACCATGTAATTATAGTCAGATTTTACGCTGAAAAAAATTTTACTCATATTGCTCTGTCGATTGCTTTAATGTTTACAGTTTAGTATTTCAAATTATTGTCTCTTCGTCATGCTAGAACTCATTGCATTTTGCTATTTAAGGTATGTGTTCATGGTAACCAGTACCTGAGAAAACCTGCCAAACACGGAAATCGAACCTGGAAATTATTGGTCGGTATAATACGAAAATAACCAAAACCGTGGAAAATTTAGGAAAGGCTCCACATGAGTAACAAAATATGCCTTGAGTATGTAATAGTTTATAGGGCAAGGGACATAGATATTCAATAACATTGCTGCGTGCCCACCTTTTTCCTCGCTCTCGCTGTGGTTTTCATTTAAACTTTCAGTATAGCTAGGGTATAAAGCAGGAGCTGCTCCAGTCCAGAGCTTAGTAGATTTGTTTCATGTGGGGAGGTTAAATATTTTGTTAGCAGGGATACTTAACGCCGGATATTCTCGTATTTGTAAAAGATCTGTTTCAATATGTTCATCATTATATTGGTAAAGTTATTGTGATGATACAAATTATGCGGTTCATAATGTACGCCTTCGGCTAACGAAATTGATATTATTTGTATTTTATTATTGAATTCGAGTGGAACGAGAATTTTCAATTTTGGCTCTGGAGGGGGGTTGAGGAGGCCCTGTCTGTGTCTCTGTCGCACCTGGATCTCGATAACGGTTGGGCGGATTTTGATGCAAGATAGCTCATTCGAACCGCAATGCTCGATTTAGGTGTAGTGACGGAGCCCGATTTTTGAATTTTTTCCCGTGGGCAAAATGACGTCATTTTGGCCCATTTTTCGGGCACCCCCTCCAGTTTTTGCGACTTTTCTCAATAAGTAAACGAGGTATCCGCAAACTAATAGGCCTATTCCATGTAGCTTTACCAGGGCTTTCCAATGATATATAACAAGTTTTTCAACTACTTACCAATCTGGAGTCTATAAGCTGATAGTTGGCGCCAAATTTCATATTTGGTGAAAAGTTGTGGGAAATGCACCCAAAAGTGTGTTTTTGTTGCTCTTAGTGTCTTATATGGGGTATTCTGGGCCAACAAGCTCATTGCGAGTGTCAAAAATATTGTGTGGCAAATATTTTTCACACTTCTGCTTCATACTTGGTATGAAAAATGAGATTTTTCTCAAGTGTCGGTTTGAATACTTTAACGTTCATTCACGGTCAATTTAGGGTTTTATTGAATTATTAAATTGTTAGTTGATTTTTTGTACTCCTTGTATGATGTTTTGTCTACTGCATAAGTTGGCTATCAAAACAGGCGGGCGTAACTATGACTCATTACTCACGGTTTATATAATGCTGCAGCTGCGTACTGTGTGTAGGCTTTGTTTGTATGTGCTTTCTACAACATACTTCGGGGGATTGTTCTCACCACTCGAATTCTGGCTCGCAAGCGAGCTTCATTAGTACTATTTTTTCAAAATATGTAACTGTTATGCTTGTAATGAAAAACGGTAATGTTCACTCAATCTCATTGTGTCTCGAACTATCAATTATTCTCGTTTTAGTCGGAATACGGGAAACTAAAGAATTTTGGTTGCGCATATTTTTGAGTGCTTAATTACAAATCAAAAATTTAGTATGACATGACGTTCTGTTTTAACAGGCAGAAAGATAGTAGAAGACTGCAGGGTTTTCGTATAGCCAAATACTTGGAAAGCAGTGATTTTTGCGTTGTGTGCGTGTATAATCATGGATTAATGATCTCCTCCGTGAAAAATGGATCTAAAATCCAATGTTTTGTGAAAGTTTTGATTAGTAAAATTCAAAATCTTATTATGCTTTGTTCGCTGGGTGACGAAACGATTTTGTTATTTTCGAATATTTTGAAAATGGCCGTTCTTTTAGCATTATTTTATTGTTGGTGTTATTAGTATAGTTTGAAGGGGGCTCATGATACTGAAGTAGTTTCGACGTCTGCTCATTTGTGGATAGACACGGTGTGACTGTAGGTT
>JASANE010021840.1:0-12933 GCA_030248225.1 Trileptium ribeirensis
GACACTAAAACCAACAATAAACACATATTCAGGTGCTTTTCCCACGACGTGTCACCAAAAATTTCGAAAACGTCATTTTTTATGCCAAGTATGAACCATAAGTGTAAAAAAATATTTGCCCAACAATATTTTAACACTTGCAATGAGTTTATCTGCCCAGAAGCCCCATATAAGACACTAAAAGCAACAAAAACACACATTTAGGTGCATTTCCCACGACTTTTCAAAAAATATGAAATTTGGCGCCAACTATAAGCTTACAGACTCCAGATTGGGAAGTAGTTGAAAAACTTGTTATACATCATTGGAAAGTCCTGGTAAAGCTACATGGAATAGGCCTATTAGATTGCTGATACCTCGTTTACTTATTGAGAAAAGTCGCAAAAACTGGAGGGGTGCCCGAAAAATGGGCCAAAATGACGTCATTTTGCCCCATAACGTTTCCCACGGGAAAAAATTCAAAAATCGGGCTCCGTCACTACACCTAAATCGACCATTGCGGTTCGAATGAGCTATAATTCATCAAAATCGGCCCAACCGTTATCGAGATCCAGGTGCAACGCACAGACAGAACCTCCTCAACCCCCCTCCAGAGCCAAAATTGAAAATTCTCGTTCCACTCGCTCGCGAGCGCAATGAGCTCGCTTCGCTCGCTCATTAAAATCGAATTCAACTACCGGCTACAATGAATAAAATAGTTAAAATCGCAATTATAAACAAAATACCATGCAGTTTTTACAGTGATACTACTACTAACACATACTAAAGTAGGATACACTTACTGTCCAAAATTGCGGGCCAAATCATATACCCAAAAACCAGGGAGTAACCGGAATTCCGGTTCCGGCGAAAATCGTGTTCAAGTTGCGGTTCCGACAAAGGGCAAAAACCATACCGGAACCGGAAGTCCGGTTTAAAATTTTTGTTTGAAATTTTCCACGTTTTTTCTTCATCCTGTAATCCAAACATATGTAATATATATTATACAATGATCAAGCTCCAATATAACCAAGCAAAAGAAAAGATTAACTAACCAATTTTCCGTGTGAAACGTAAGTAGAGCACATAGTTAGAGCAGGAATTTTTCATAATAACCAGCAGGAGTTTGTTAAATTAAAGCCAGGTCGATGCTTGTAGCAGCTATTTTACACATCCAGAAGTCTGTGGGAAACGTCTGAATTAAACAGGTCCAACTCGGTAACAGAGTATGGCTTACGCAGAAGTACTTAGGGTATGCTTGGCTAACATAAATTGCGTCAAGCACCCGCCAGTGCGATTGTAAACTTGGTAAATCATTCTAAATTGAAGTAAACTAACGTTATCTGCAACGCAGCTAGAAACTACTTTCTTGGCAATGAACTGTATTTATTGAAACTGTGCGAGCAGCATCACAGTGTGTCTCATTTATAGCATTCTAATTAGAAAGTTATCATCATTATGATCTAACTCACGGGCACTGTTTGTCCAACGCTTGCCTAAACAGTGTCTCTGACCACTGGTCAGAAAATTACCTTCTATCTATTATTTTCTCTTAGAATCATATAAACCAATAATTTTAAGTTTCCTGCAGAAGAACATGCAATAAACGTATGTGTAGTGCAGGGAGGCGACTGGAGACAGAGCGAAAGTGTGTATACTACGCTCCAAGCTTTGTAAGCACATTCGATTTGACGCAGTATACGCAATGGTGTATAGTGGAGGACATTTTTTGCTCTGAATGTCCAAAAACCGACATATTTGATCGATAAATAAACATTATTAGCTTCCTCAGTCTCTTTAAAGTTTCAGAAAGGCAATAATACCATCGCAATACATTAAGTTTAGTGTAAAAGTTATTTTTAATGCATTTTAAATCCACTATACCTTCATTGCTTCCATCATCTGTTTTACTATATATAAATTTCGAAGACCAGGTTCCGGTTCCGGATCCGGTTTAAATGGACAGTTTCGGTTATTCCCTGCCAAAAACATAAAGCAAAACTAAAAACACATACCTGCTTCTCGACTCAGCCGCGGCGTGCGTCCGTGAGCAATAGCAATACCTCTCTCAGCAGCTTTCACGTCTTCGCTCCCCTTTTCGTGTAATTCACGCCAGCGGAAAGACAATTCATCAACGAGTGGCTAAATACCATACAATTCATTGCTGCAAACTCATCGAGGTTGCCAGATAGCTACATCAAGCATAACACTCTCAAACAATAACTGTAATGCAGGCTCTACTATGCGAGGTAAACAAAACTGCTTCTCTTTCCCTGGTTAGGCGGTATGATAAAATGGGCCCAAGTAACCCTGAGGGGCGGCACGTTATAACGTTACAAACAATAACAGCTTAGAGCGGGAAGCGGTTGGGAGGGGGTGGCGATACGTAAAAGACCTGGACTATCCATTATGAACCGGAGTGGATCCCCACTCGGCTTTCGCCACCCCTGTCGTGTACATAATTTATGGAAGATTGAGAGGACTTTTTAGTTTTTTTAATATTTGAATCGTTGAATACTCAGCACATAGTAGATAACGTATTGTCTCTCATGTTATTCACGAACAATGATTAAGCAGTGCCCATTTTAAGCCGCAATCAGTATGAATCTTATTGTTAAAGTCTGTAAAAATAAAAGATATTTAGTTCATGTTTTCGCAGTATAAAAAAGTACAAAGCACACCTCTATCAAAATAATCACCAATTTGCTAGATAGCAGGAGGGTAAGAATTAGCAATTTGATAGCAAAACACAGTGGCTATTAGTTGTCTCCTACAATTGAAGACTGTGGCAAAATCAAGTTCAAATAGGCACAATTCATGCACATAAAGGCTATGTCATCATAGCATTTGTAATACTCTAACAGCATTTAGCATCTAAGTTTGATAATAATGTACGAAAAATACATACTTTCGGTCAAAATTGTATTATTGGAAAAGAGCGAGCGGAGTTTCCATTGAAGGCGCTAGGTTGAAAGATCGTGAAGATTTTTTGGCTCTTTCTGTCACGCATGACCCATTTTAGGGAGGATGGGTTTCGATAGCAAATGTGATGACGATGTGTCTTTCAGTTGAACGCGAACAGCTGCGATCCCATTTTTGGGCTCAAAATGGCAAAAAACAGGCTTTTCTTGCAACCCATATCTCGCGACACAGGCTTCGCATCGAAAAGCCGAGCCTATGGAGACCTACAGTTTCGCTGTCCACAACTTTTTTGTGCGACCACTCCATGAGAGCCTGAATATGCTTCGTCGACCCATTACCAGAAATATTGTTATTTCAAACTTCGACATGTTGTTCCTTGTTTTTACCCTACTGTGAGTGGATATTAGATTATCAAGCAAGCCGAGTGCTATCGAAGTCCAACTTTGACTATATTATACCTTTTTATGGGTTTCCATTGGTTTTACAATCGACGAACCCGATCTACAAACTGCAATTAATTTTCATTTATTAGGTTATGTATTGTGTGTGTGGCATCAAGAATGACGATATATAGCTTCTTCGGTAGCTGAATATGATGGTTTAGTTGTCTAGGGTCCAGCTAGGATACTTCATGCCTTTTTGGATTTCTTCAAATGGTTTGGGGTCAATGACCCGATTGCCAGAATATGGTCTGTCTTCATTATCTTGGTTACGAATTGTGTACAGGGTATGAAGAGTGTTATGTATTTTTCGGCACGCTGGATACGATGATTTGGTTATCTAAAGAATAGCACTAATACTTCGTGCGTTTTCGGTTGTTTTCGAAAGGTTTGGGGTCAATGAGGTTTTTGGGTGTTCAACAAACTCAGTGTTGCAGAGGTTATACTGTAGTATATACATCAATCATAAAGTTTGTTACAAGTGATTACACAACACGAGAACCTGATGAAACCTCACTCGTTCCGTTCCACATTCGCTTGCGAGATACTAGTAGCTGTTTATGCCATTGTAAAATTTAATGGATATAATGTATAGACTAATGCGTGAGTCCACTTAAGGGCCATACTCTTGGGTTGTTCTTTCGTCAAGTCGTGTCAGGATCGCAAAAGCTATTAGCGTACGCTCGCAAAGATTTTTTCCCTTCTGTACATGAACAAAGATTGTGATATGTAGATGCTGTTCAGGGTCGTTATTTTGTAATTTAGCATAGCATTTTCTGGCCGCGTACACGGGAAAACGTGATCGGTAATCGCGTTTTTGCGTATACAACACACATAGACAGCGAACACAGCTTTCGATTCAGCATGTCATTTGGTGAACGCCGAACACCGTGCGAAATAGACAAATGTGCGCGTGCACAAATTCTGTTCGTACATCGCAGGGCCCTTCTTCGAGTTCACTAAAATGCTAATATTAATTACTCAAATGCGTACGCCAACGACGCATTTCGTGATTTTGACAAAAGAACAACCCTGGTGTACGCGATTAAAGTGGACTGACGCATTAAATCATGGGCTAAAGTCCATCAAAAATGCTTTATGCGCAAGTCCACCTTAGGTATGTACACCAAGGCTGTTCTTTTGTCAAAATTACGACTTAATTCGCGCAGAAATTCGGGTTCATATTTTTGGCATTGGCATTTGCATTTTTCTGTATAAGCGAACATGGGCTCAGTGATGTACGAACGGAATTTAGGATCGCGCACATATGCTGCGTTCATCAAATGACATTTTGAATCAGAAAGCTGTGCTCGCGGTCTATTTGTGTATTATCGCATATGACAAAAACGCGCTTAGGAATCGCGTTTTCACATATGCGGGGCCAGCATAATCCGATACTAAATCACAAAGTAGTGACTGCGAACAGCGCCTACGCGTTGCTGAATCGCATATTGTGAACGCGTACATAACGGAAAATCGTGATTTGTTCGCGTTCACACTTTTACGATCGTGAACTAACTTGAAAAAAGAAACATGTGTACGCACCCCTATTGTAGACTCACACATTACATACGTATTAAACACTAGTCGTGTGTTGAACATTATTTGTGGTTTAAACTGGTTAGCCGACAAAAGCCTTGCCCCTAAGCATTTCGGTTACAACCCAGTATCTTGTTTATCTTTTCTATAATCGTTACCATCTCACTTCAGACTTTGCTTTATTAAAAATTAGTCATTGAATTAATTTATTAAATCTAAAATAATTACCCGTAATTCAGTCTTCTTATTGACGGCTTCGAGAATTGAACAGAAGTGAGTATAAACGGTATCGTCACTCAGCTGGTCCGCAAAACACACCGTTAGCTCCTGGAGTTTCTTAAGACACCGCTCGGTTGGAGAGATTAGCGTCAAACAATAAGCCAGTTGATGCCAGTGCTTGGGATCCCTGGAAATATAAATCGATATTTCATGTTACTATAACTGATGCCCATCCCTCGATCAATATTGTAGCGGACTTTACTTGCTTAACCTTTTTAACTACAGATAGAGAGGTAGTTTTATATTTTAAGGAAAAGTATGCAAGCTGACTGCAAAATTATGACTGTCCGGCTTTAAGCATTTTCAGTATAACTTGTGCAATGACTTATTATAGTAATGAATGTTTCCATCCATGAAGGCTATATTTGAAATCCCTTAAAAGCACAATAATATTGCATAAAATAAAATCTCCTTTTGGGCAGGGACTTTCCATGATGTTTACGATGATCTTTAACTGGGTCTCAGTTGAACATAACGCCACTTTTCGTCAATTCTGTGCTACATAATTATCAATGTCTTACAGTATCTGCGCCATAAAGTTTTAAATTTGCTAAAGAATAATCTAGATATTATGTTAACACTATCTTAGAAACACCACTATAGCTCGCGAGTTGACGAACATGAAAATAATTATGATAGAATAAAGCGGTATGGAGGACTTGAAAAGAAATCAAAGTATTTGGTAATAATCCACGATACTCGAACGCACGATTTACAGTTGATGACAAGTGGTTAGCTTACAGAACAAACCTCTTGTGTATGAATCTGAACACACGTTGACTGTCTCTATTACGCTCCCCAATAATATTACGTATTAATCCTAACAACCGTTTAGCAGTACAAATAGTCATTTACTGAACGAAATATCGTACCAAATACATTCAATAAAATTGATCGCAACATTTTTTATTAACATAGTAACTTTTAAACAAATGTTAGGTTAGACAAAAAATTTAGAATTTCCTGCCTTACACCGTAGGTAAATCAAACGTACCTCGTAGCGTGAAAACGCTGGCATAGGCGTTCAAGCAATGCTTCACATTGGCGATCCTTGCTGATAAACGAAAAAACGTATCTAAAATTAATGAAAAAACAAAATTAGACCACGATTTTGAACTGCACCGATTCCATAGCACAGCAATAATGACGAATAGCGCGACGCTAGCAATTTAAAGCGTCTCTTGTTTGATGAATCTTAGCGTAATTAATGTCATTTTTCATGCAAGAGAATAAGTTTGTTTTATCTTGTCCATCCAGGTTTTACCTTTTACCACAAGGATTAAATACTTTCTCTCCCAGCAGAAATTACTAAATTCCTTTATACCATTAACATTTGTCCAATGTAACGTTTCTTATGCAACGCTGGTTATATACCTTTCGCTTTTAGACTCTTTTACGATAATTTTCATTATTTTAACATTACTAATAAATTGTTCAAGCACAGCTAGAATTTCTATGATTACCTACTGTTTGGACTTTATACTTCACCTGGACTTTCCATAAACAATTGCAAAATATATTATGGTATTCCAGAGCGAAAAAGATGTACGATTTTCCCGACGCATATTTGTATCAACCCACGTGGCTTTGGTTAGCGACCTCTAAAATATTTTTATTTTATTCAAGGTTTTTTCAAAATGGACCCTAGGTCCAGACCTTAAACGCAGGGTCTAGACTTACAATTTTTGGCTCGAGAATTTCACGAAATTCTGCACAATAAAGAAAAGTAACTACGAAACGCAATTTGACATTATTACATAATTACAAATATATAAATATTCTCTGCCTGTCCCAAGGCAGGATAAACGATGAGGGCCAACCGTGAAATCAGCAGCAAGCAACTATATACAGATGCAAGCACAAACGGCTGAAAGCCTGCACTTTGTAATAGAATTTATTAGCAGACCCTATGTCTCCGAAGCCGAAACTGCACTGTGTAAAGCAAAACTTTTTGGGTCCACGTAAAAACATTTAGGTCTAGACCCAACTGTGGACCCAAAAAACATTGAATAGGACCACTATGTTAGCAAACTGGTCATCAATACGCAAGTATAAACTAATATACAGTTTTTTGTTCACTGCACAGAATCGATAATACCACGCCGATCCGAAGTTCCAGACCGGTACACCCTTAGTTTCGAATAAGCTGTATATATAAATCAATGTAATTTAACGGTTATACTTACGTTCTTTTAAGGTTTTCTTTCAAAAGAAGGCGTTTTCATAACGACTAGCATCAAGAGCAACAGCTTCTAAGGCGTGAATAAACTTCACCTGACCCAACCATTCTATTTTGCAATAATCGATACCTAATCGCAAACCCTTGTTACGGAAAAAATGCTGAATTTCGTTCAGGTTTCGCTAACCGAAAATTGGCGAAATCAAATCCAAGTGCCACAAATTATACCTTGCACTGGAACATAATTTTGGCGAATCTAATTTTGAAGAAATTCGGATTCCTAACGCCTATCAACTTTGCATTTGGATCATTCAGTGCTTGTGAACAATTTTAATGCAATACTAAAGTAGACAATACAAACGATTCTGTAGTTAAGCTCTTTTTGTGCGGAAATAAAACCTGCGTAACTCAAATTTTCGTTCTTAAACATTCCAATAATTTTCCGAGAATTTCCGCAAAGGCGATCATTGGCGTCAATCCCACAGCAGTTTGGTCACGAACGGTTGCACGTTCTGTTCCAATTCACCAAAAAGTGTTCAGCAACAAATGCGATGTATAAAAATAAGATGGTTGGTAGGATCACCTTAATTCACTCGCACACAACTGTGAATTTTAACAGTAATGGGTCATTTCACGAAACCATGTACTTTTGAAACACCCCTTTTTGAAGCCAAAATGAAACGTTTTCGAATGTACAGTGTCTAGACCCCTTCCGACGTGAAAAACCTGAATTTTTCAAATATCGATGTCTCTATGCAAAAAGAGCTACCTGAAACCTGCTACAGGGGTCGCAAAGGGTATCCCTGGGGGTGAAATTTTAATCCGAAATGAGTCATTATTCTGTAGGTTGACGCAGTGACACGCGAATCACGGCCTGTTTGTATGCAGGACCAAAATGGTCGCCGTCAAGCCATTTAGAGAACGTGCGACCTAAAATTGTGCCGCTAGGACCCTTTTGGGATTAAAAATCGACCAATTTAGAACAAGCCAGAAGTTTTTCTAGAGCAACGGAGACAGCACCTACAGATACCATTTTATGCACACCAACCATCTACGAGCGCGGATGTCCGACAAAAATTTCAGGCAGATCCATAGGCCTTGTAAAAATTGGCGCCCCGAAAGCTTAAGTCGGGGGGGGGCTAGGGGCTACACCTCAGGTAGGGGAGGGGCTACACCTTCCTACAACATACAACGGGTGAAACTTTACCTACTTCTAAAGATTCTAGATTTGGTTTAACACGCTGCTGGTGTAAAACATGCACAATTGATCTATGATTAGCATACATTTAGGTGATGATACCAAGGACAGTGCGCGCAATAGATGTGTGGGCAGGCAGAAGGGTTCCCTAGCTGCCCAGTTAACTGCACGGTCCCATATCGTGGTGCAATGATGATGAACTTATGTATTATATGGTTCTTGCGACCTTCAGTTTCGTTTACTATACATGCGGTTGGGGGGGGCTACATTTTCACTAAAATTTTTAATACATGGATCGATTCTAGTGGTGCGTTACTATGTTTCTATCCGGCCTACTGTAAGACTGTATGCTAAAATTCGCTTTCTTAATTTAATTTTCGTAAGGTCATATACCATTTTTGGCACTTTATGACCTTCGACCTCATAATCACACAACACATGGACAGACGCTGCCATTCTTTTTTTCAGTAACACCTGTACTGATTACGATTATCGTCATATAGCATTTTTGGCGCTAGTGCACTTTGACGTTATTTACCAGCGCATGCAAGCTGTTAGACTTGACCTTGGTCGGGGGGGGCTACATATCACGAAAAAATTTTCGGAAGCTTGATGTCAGCTTCAAAGTCGATGTTTACTACCAGGTTTTTACGCAAAAATTAGCAAATACAAAAGGACCACAGAAAAACATACATATGTATCACGTGTTAGCGATACGGCGAACGTTTATAGTGGGGCATGTGTTTTTGGCTTCATTTGTCCAATCCCGTTTGTGGGCCTCTGGCCCCTGCCATGTTAGGGGCACAGAGGTCCACCATACCTCATTATGACCGCCGGACAGGCTATTACTATACCTCACAGCAACATTAAATTTATTTCCAAATGACTGGTGGTATAGGCCAAAAAGTGCCGATGTAGACCACACCCACCCTCCGACCAAAATGACATTGTTTCGTGAAATGACCCATATTGAAAAATGTATTACAAATGAAATTAACCACATTTATAACTAGTTGACCTAGTTGTACTAATTGACCAAGCAGCTACAATAATAAATCCTTATTACGTTACCCAAGTAGTTACAGTGGACCGCATTTAGCTTGGCGTGTAGGCTGTAGTTGAGGAAATATTTGATTAAAGAGTATATATTTAGTCACTTATAAAGGAATAAGAGATAAAAATACTAACCATCGCCTGAAAATGAACTTCGAACGCCCCGAGAGTAAGTATAAAGAAAGCATTGTGGGTACTATTTCAATTATTACTGTCATTGTTAGCCCACGTCTCCAATCAATAATCTACAGTTGGTTTATTGCCTGTCCAAAATGTCAGAATCAGGGTTGCAGCAGTAAAAGAGTAGCGTATTAGGGGAGGGGAGTTTCCGCAGAGTCACCGTTGGACAAAAGGAATCCTTCCTTTAACACACATCTATTCGGGAAACCCATTAAAACAACCGAACGAATATGAGCAGCAGCAGTTCTGAAATTGCATAATGCACCGTACGCGCCAGAATCACTGCTGTTGTTCAAGTGAGCAACGAGCCGACACCGAGTGTGCAGATGTGTATATCCAGCTACCATCGATCTAATACCATGCAACGATCGAGGGAGCAGTGGTGATTTCGAAACGGTACTGTACGTTATCATTGTAATATATATTACAGACAACCGAAGGCTGAAGCCGTAATTCAGAAAAAATTAGATAGCATCTAATCTATGAACAGATCGTCTAAATTATTAGAAATGTGTAAAGTTGAGTTAAGCGTTTTCAGCTCAGTCACTAAAATAAGAACCCACCATATACACAATCCGTACTATTTGACTGCCTTGAGAATATTGAAAAATATAGAATCAGACGACAGCGCTCTGATGAATCTCAAATGCATCAGTAAAATTATTATGCTATGCAGTTCGGCGCGAAACTTACTAATTTATGATACTAACGCCATTGTAATAAGTATAGTCGACACATTATTCAGAAAGTTGTACTAAACCGCGCAAAAGTATTACTCTACCTAAACAGCACGACGTATCAAAAATAATATGCACTAGCATTTGTTACAGAAAAATAGAACTAACAATTAATGGAAATTTTATAATACAAACTTCATTAATTTTTGGAAATCCTCGTCACGTATTTCAGACGATGGTTCCATAAGTTTACTGATCATGTCCGGCAACAAGTTATATACGGAATTTTGGCTCTAAAACAGCAAAAAACACAACATTATGACAAATTTCAATGTAGAATCGCTAACAATAACCATAATTATTATTACCTACATTCTACGGGATTAAAAATATTAGAAAATCAGCCTAGAATTTACTGATTAACGGATTTGAATAAATTAAGATTCAACAATTTCCCGATACTTCGCGCTTAATATACGATGTGCTATTTAGATAAATGATTTTATAATAGCTAGAAAGTTTATGTCAATAGCCAAAGCGCAAAGAATAAAACTGTCGACTCTATATGTGACTTAATACCACTTCATAACACAATTCATTTGTCGGAGGGTCAGATAGATCTCACGGGCCGCTTGGCCTATACCACCATCATGGAAATAAATAAGCTGTGAGTATAGTAATAGCCTTCCGGCGTCAAAGAGTAGTGGACCTCTTGCCCCAACATGCAGGGCCAGAGGCCCACAAACGGATGACAAATGAAGCCAAAAACACATCCCCACTATAAACTCGCCTATCGCTAACACGGATACATATTATTTTCTTTGTCCTTTATTGCTATTTGCGAAAACCTCCGTCATAAACATCACGAAGCGACATCAAGCCCGAAAATCGGATATTAGCCCCCCCCCGACCAAAAGACATTGTATGAATCATCTTGAGCCTAATAAATAGACAGTTATCTGCGCTGCTATTGACATAAACTTCTAGCTATATAAAATCATATCTAAATAGCACATCTATATAACACAAATACGAAATTGAATCTAATTATTCAAAAATAGTTAATCATAAATTGACTCAATTTCTCATTTTAATTCCGTAGAATTAGTAATAATTGTTATGTAGCGATTCTACATGAAATTTCATAATTTATCTTTGCTTTGAGCCAAAATTCCGTATCTGAACGTGCCGGACATGATCAGTAAACTATGAACCATCGTCTGAAATACGTACAATTTCCAAAAATAATGAAGTTTATATAAAAATTTCATAATGTAGTTCTATTTTTCTGTAACAAATCTAGTCATATTATTTTTTGATACGTCGTCTTGGTAGAGTAATACTTTTGCGCGTTTGAGTTTCTGAATAATTTCGACTATACCTATTACAATGCGTGTATAAATTCATAAGTTTTGCCGATATTGATAATTTTGATGCATTGTTCATGGCACTTAGTCTGATTCTATATTTTTCGATATTCTCAAGCAGTTTTCAATGTACGATTTTTGTATACTTTAGTACTAGCTAGAACACTTAACTTACACATTCTTTTTTTTAAATTTTTTTTTTTCTGTCATCACACTTCAGTTATATCACCACAAGTATCCTGGGATGGTTAGTGGTGTTGATCAAATGGTAAGTGGATATACATTGTGCACCTAGGTATACAGTACCTACTCCTTGGACGACGGGCGGAGAACATGCGCGTACGTGCATTATGCGATTTTGACTACTGCTGCTGATATGTAGTGGTGCGGGTTAATAGGGTTTCCGAATAGATGTGTGTTAAAGGAAAGATTCTTTTGTGAGACGGTTTGACTAACTGAACTCCCCTCCTAATACGCTACTACTGCTCCAACCCTGATTCTGACATTTTGGACAGGCAATAAAAACCGACTGTAGATTATTGATTGGAAACGTGGGCTAACAAGATGACAGTAATAATTGAAATAGTACCCACAATGCTTTCTTTATACTTACTCTCGGCGTCAAAGTTCATTTTTCGATGGTTAGTATTTTTGTGTCTTGTATTTATAGTGACTAAATATATACTCTTTAATCAAATATTTTTCCTCAACTACACCTACACGCCAAGTGTAACTACTTGGTAACGTAATAAGGATTTACTATTGTAGCTAGGTAGATTGGTACCAACTAGGTCAATTAGTTATAAATATCATTTAATTTCATTTGTAATACATTTTTTCAATATGAGGTCATTTCACGAAACAATGTCCCATTTTGGTCGGAGGGTGTGGTCTACGTGGGGTTTTTGGCGCACCAGTCATTTGGAAATTTTAATGTTGCTGTGAGGTATAGTAATCCAGCGGTCATAATGAGGTATGGTGGACCTCTGTGCCCCTAATATGGCAGGGGCCAGAGGCCCACAAACGGGATTGGAAAAGCGGATGGAGCCAAAAACACATGCCCCGGCTCCTGAGCCGCGGCCGTATCGCTAACACGTGATACAAAAGGACCACAAGCAGA